>CAJFCP010025560.1:61073-91699 GCA_904066005.1 Synergus itoensis
AAATAAAATACTTAGATTTTTATTCATGCTTGAAATGCCCGCCATGCCTGTTTTACCGATAATTGAGTTGCGTAGTGGCGAGTCCGCCAAGTAGCAGACCACCTGACCTGACCACATGTGGTACAGTCCACGCAAAATAAGTTTCTCACGCGTCCTCTTGTCATCTCGTATTTCTATTGTATTTTTTCTCGCAATTTTCACGGTTTCTCGCGTTGTTGAGTGATATAAAGTGACAAATAAAAACCCTCGTGACGATAAAATCATATAAAATAATCGCGAGTGCAACTCGAGTGCCGGATGATTATAATAAAAGAATTTTCTAAAACCGGTTGGTTATCTGTCTCTCTTTCACCCCCCGATTTTATTTTCTGTTACTCTTTTCAATATTTAAAATATTAAAAATATTAAAAATATTTTCCCCCTTTTTTTCTAAAAAACGAACCAAATACGCATAATTCTGTCACATTAGTTTTTTGAGGCCCAAAGAAATTTCATTTTTCTCCGATTTGCTCCTTCAAAACGATTGAATGAAATTGACGTGCAAATGCACGGCAAAATTGCGACGTTGCAAAAAAATGTCAATTTTCCCGTCTAAGTCCATCGCCCTTAAGGAATTTTAAAAGTTTCGAAATTTTGACGAATATTAAAAGGTTTCTAAGAACTTTAAGAGATTCAAACGAATTTTAAGCGATTTCTAATGTTTCCGTGAAATTTCGAGGAATTTTAAGAGAATTCAAAAGATTTTTATGATTCTTAAAAGATTTTATGGAATTTAATGAGATTTCTAATAATTTTAATGAAGTTTAAAGGATGTAAAGGGATTTAAAATTTTATCGTAGAATTCAAAGAATTTCAAGAAGTTTCAAGGAATTTTAAGTGGTTTTCAAGAATTTAAAAAGATTTCAATAGATTTTTATGAGTTTTAAAATATTTATGAGGTTTAAAGGATTTTAAAGTTTGTCAGGTAATTTTAGGTATAGGATTTAAAAAAAAATTTTAGAATTTAAAAGGATTTCTAAGGTTGTCGTAAAACTTTAAAGGATTTTATGAGATTTTTCTAATTTTTAAAAGATTTTTTTAGAATTTGTAAGTATTTCATGGAATTTTATAAGATTTCTAAGGATTTTAAGAGATTTTAAATGTTAAGAAATTCCCAGAGGTTTTTAGTAGTTTTTAGAGATTCTTGCGAATTTTGACTTGAGTTTCAAAACAGATTTATGATTTTAATGGCTTTTGTCGATTTTTAAGGGATTTTAAGAGATTTCTAGGAGTTTTAAGAAATCTTAACGAATTCTTCTTTCAACTTCAAGTCATTCCAAAACCAATCAGTGCAAAAAATTCTTTAGCAGAAGAACTGCAAAAAATTCTACAGCAGAAATATCTCAGAATCTGCTGCAGACGTTTCAGTAAATGTTTCAAAACTTATTTTCAGGACTTACTCGTCACACGGTCTGCAATCTGGGTTCACTGATGTCTTATGTGGAAGAGGGCACCAGAGCCAGAAAGACAGCATCAACTCTACAGAATCCGAGCAGCAGCCGCAGCCACGCTTTGCTAACCGTATCTCTTTCACCAGTTTCGCAAAACGGTCATCCCTCAGGATCTGGAAAAGAAACAGATTTTCATCGTGGCAGCAAACTTCATTTGGTCGATCTGGCGGGTAGCGAAAGTGCAGCCACGTGCAGTGGGATTCATCGACTGAAAGTGAGTCATACTACTATAAATATATTCCACAGTCAATTACACCATATTTCAGAATCCATGAATTAGAATAATGAAATAATTGAGGCCCAAAAAAATAAGAGGCTTAAAGAAATTAATGATGTAAAAGAAATTAAGGTGTAAAAAAATTGAAGACACAGAAGTGTATCCGAAATAAAACAAAATTAGTTTTATTAATCATTGCAGACTGTAGTCTGCAATAGGTCAGGGGTCTCCTCCACCTGTGACTACAGAAGTATTATTTACAAAAAAATGTTGCCGCCATATTGAATTCTCTGTCAGTTTTGTCACTGACTTTATCGAATTATTTATTAATGGCACTTTATTTCAACGAGAGGACACTTGAATTCATCATTGTACTCGCTCATTTATCGAACCCACATAATCTTTCTCTTGAAAAAGTCGCAAAACTTATAAACGCGATTTGTCGTGTTTACGAATACGTCGAAAAAATTTTTGAGGAAATCAGGCGACGTTCTGATAATGTAGATTCCTACAATCCGCGTGAAATTTTTTCACTGTGCTAGTAAGTACTGTATCCGTCTGTGAGTTGTAAAGTAAATAAGTAAGGGGTAAGTAAAATACCATAGGTAAATTACATGGTTTTTTACAGTAATTCACTAAGTATTATACGTCGAAAAAATCAAGTTCATATACCCTACTGAAAATTCCTATATATTTGCCTATAAAGGATCCTATAAAGTGACCTATGCAGGTATCTTTATAGGATCCTGTGTAGGATCCTACTTGCGTGTTACCTTCCAGGTCCCTATAGGTAGTACCTATAGGATTTGGCACGGGATCCTATATAGTTTTTGGCACAGGATCCTGCGTAGTTTCGTAAATAGGATCCTATGTAGGATCATAAATAAGATCCTATATAAGATCCTATGTAAAATCCTATACAAGGTCCTAGAGAGATGCCACATATATTCCTATGTAGAAACCTTCGACTTGTACCTATAAAAAATCCTAAGTAGGAACCTACAACTTAAATCTACAAAAAATCCTACATTCGAACCTACGACTTGCGCCTATATGAAATCCTATATAAGAACCTTCAGCTTTCCATATTTAAATTCCTACCTTTTGACCAGTGTTCCCAGATCAGGGGCATTTTTCTCACTCGCTCTCAAGCAAGTGACGTCACATGGTATTAGAGTGAGTGAGAAAAATACCCCTAAACTGGCAACACTGCTTTTGACCTCTACGAATGGGCCCTACGTTAAAACCTAACTAGCAGTCATTATTTAATTTTATGAACTTAAAAAATTTTTTTGATATTGATAGTTTAATCTGTATTGAATCTGTATTCTTATTATAAGAATGAAGAAGAAACAGGATCCAAATTACAGACAAGAATATAGGTTTTAACGTACGGCCCATTCGTAGAGGTCAAAAGGTAGGAATTTAAATATGGAAAGCTGAAGGTTCTTATATAGGATTTCATATAGGCGCAAGTCGTAGGTTCGAACGTGGGATTTTTTGTAGATTCAAGTTGTAGGTTCCTATTTAGGATTTTTTATAGGTACAAGTCAAAGGGTTCTACATAGGAATATATGTGGGATCTCTCTATAGGACCTTGTATAGGATTTTACATAGGATCTTATATAGGATTCTATTTACGAAACTACGCAGGATCCTGGCCCAAAAACTATATAGGATCCTATGCCAAATCCTATAGGGACCTGGAAGGTAACACCCACGTAGAATCCTACACAGGATCCTATAAGTGATACCTGCATAGGTCACTTTATAGGATCCTTTATAGGCAACTATATAGGGTATAGTGCAGTAGGGTATAGTGCGGGACACGAAATAGTATAAGGAGACCAATCTACGTGTATTGAAAGTGTTTAGGGGGTCAGAGAAGCAGATTTTCAAGAATCCACCGCTGCCAGCGTTTATGCGGAAAATAGAGGAATTACTATATAACGTGATCAAAACTTGATCAAAATATTTCCCGCCACGAAAACATAACCTAAAATCGATACGTGATGTGATCACGTGGTGCATCCATAATCAATTTCAGGTTATGTTTTCAAAGTGGGAAATGTTTTGATGACGTTCTGATCACGTGATATAGTAATTCCCAGATTTTCCGCATAAACGCTGGCATCGGTGGATTCTTGAAAATCTGCAATATGGGATTCCGGTGCATAAATTCGAACGGATCTCTCTTTCTACCAAGTGAGTTAGAGAACGAGGTACGATCGATTCGAATCGACTGTTCTTTCGGCATCTCTTTCTATTGTAACGATCTATTTTTATCCAGCTATTTGTCTCACCGGACGCTTCAGTCTACCAGGGTTAGGTATTTTAAAGACGAATGAATAGATCCAAATTTATTTAACAAAATATAAAGATTGCTTTTTATTAAACCTATAAAATTACATATCTAAATGGCTTTGTGTTAACGTAATGGACCTTGTGCGTGAAAAAGTATAGTGTAACGTGTGAAGTTAAGGTATAATATAAATTATGAAGAAACTGTAGTTTGCGGTACAATTTAATATGTGTGTTTATGTCGGTGTGAGATTCTAAGAAGTAGGCGGAGTCTGAATGACATTCTTGAATACGGTGAATGAAGTAATGCGTGTAACGCGTGTAGAACGAAGGCGGAAAGGATAATTTTGTGACGCTATTCTGATTCCTGAAATCAAACATGTTGTTTGTGTCAAAGTCGTTATCATAAAACAATTGGATTCGATACATAAATTAGGCACACAGGCGATTTGGCAGAATACTTTTATCGACGTTACAAATCTTCCCCTCAACGGTAAAAGGACGGTAGCGGTGAGAGAGGTTGATAGTTAGGAGGATAAAGTAAGGTTCGGTTGTGTAAATCCCTAATTTATTTAGTAAATAATATCTATAGAAGCACCTATCGAATATTATTTACGTCGGCTAAATTTGTCTCTCTCAGGAGCGCCTGATGAGAGTAAATTAATTCCTTTATTTTATAATTGGTGTTGACGGGAAAAAGGGAGTTAGATTTCGTCGGAATTTGGAACGGTTATTCTACGGTGATAAATATTAATATTAGAAGCACCTATTTATTAATATTTATTTTAGATTTTGACAACCATAGAAGCGCCTATTGATTGTGAAAATCTTACACTTTCGAATTTGGAGGGAACGTTAGAGACGGAGAGAGAGAAACTAGAAAAAGAACAGATTGCGAGAAATGGCAATTATAGAAGCACCTATCAATTGACATTTCTTCGACTAGAGTTGGCTATGACAGGAGCACGTGAGCATAGACAAATCTTGACGGAGAGAGAGCGGTTTACGAAATGGCAAGTATAGGAGCACCTATCCCTTGCAATTTCAGCTTCACTTAGCCTACCATAGAAGCGCCTATCGGTAGGTAAAGCGGATGAGTTTTCACCGCACGAGAGTCTCTCCGAACTAGTCGGTGGAACTCGCCCAGCTGAACTGAAAGAAAGTACGTAGCGCGGCTGGTTAAAAGGAATGCGCCAACAATGGCTGACGCTCGGAGTAGGGGAAGTAGGAGTGGGGAGAGTAGGAATAGGGAAGGCGTCTAGCGAGGCTAGTGGACGAGCGAGAAGGAGAGGGGACGGTGAATAGCGAGACTGAGTAACGAGGGTCCGAATAAAGTGTGCGTAAGGCACGCATACGCGTGTAACCCCTCGTTACACTATCGTACGAGATTAAAGAACAGCCCCATCCGACTCATTCAAAGATGGCCGGTCCTTATTGCTAAGAGTTTCTATCTTACAATTTTCGCCGCACGCGGCGCTTCTCGCGTGTGGTCCTATAATAGCATGTAATCTAATGGGAAAAATATTTTAAAAATTGAAAATTTAAATATTTAGGAGGGATAAAGACAAGTTACTTTAAATAATCATTACTTTTGTTAGTTTAGATTATTTCTATAGTGTTAATTATATGTATAATATAATGGAAGAAGAGAAATAAATTGTAAAATAATTATACCTTTGATTTAGGGATTTGCAGAAAAAACTAATTTTATTAACAAATACCATGAATAATGAAGGTAAATTATGTTACATAGGTAAACAAAAATGATATATATTAGATTTATTAAGAATTTGTTATGTGAATGAGGGAAATAAATAATAAATAAATAGATCATTCACATGGAATATCGACTGATTCCTTATTGGTCAATACAGGCGTCATGTTATCGCGGGAAATTTAAAAAAAAACTTGATGTATTTATTATTTATTTCCCTCATTCACATAATAAATTCTTAATAAATCTAATGTATATCATTTTTGTTTACCCATTTAACATAATTTACCTTCATTATTCATGGTATTTGTTAATAAAATTAGTTTTTTCTGCAAATCCCTAAATCAAAGGTATAATTATTTTACAATTTATTTCTCTTCTTCCATTATATTATACATATAATTAACACTATAGAAATAATCTAAACTAACAAAAGTAATGATTATTTAAAGTAACTTGTCTTTATCCTTCCTAAATATTTAAATTTTCAATTTTTAAAATATTTTTCCCATTAGATTACATGCTATTATAGGGCCACACGCGAGAAGCGCCGCGTGCGGCGAAAATTGTAAGATAGAAACTCTTAGCAATAAGGACCGAAAGTTCTAGCTCTGAAATATGGAGAGTCGGATAGGGCTGTTAAAGAAGGACGTTCGACGACATTTCGAAATTGTCGTCGAACGTCCTTCTTTAATCTCGTACGGCAGAAAGAAATGCCGAAAGAACAATCGGTTCGAAAGTGATGGTGCGAATCGATCGTACCTCGTTCTTTAAGGGCGTTGGATAATGGGAACTTAGAAAATTTTTTGGATGCCCCCAATAATAAAGACGGCCCTGCCTCCGTATTTAATTTAAAGAATAGATTTCGGGATAAATAAAAGAAACTCACCAAATATTTCGGGTCTGACGAAATCCTAGAGTGCATCTTATAAAAAATGCATCGCGTTTTTCTTGAGAAAATTAATATTTTTACTACAAATATTAATTTTCTGAAACGGAGAAATGCATATACCGAGCAGACAAATCTCGAGAAAAGAGATGGCGATTGTCAAAGTCACTTCACTTTTCACTATTTTGTAGACACAACACCGTCACTAAATAAAAAAAACGTTCTGCACAGAGTCCTTCCACAATATAAACTTTCAAACTCTGAAAGAAATGTTGCGGAACTTTGCGACATAAAAATTTGTCGTTCCGGCAACTTTTTCGATACCACTCGACATGACAGAAATATGACAAAGATAGAGGCCAACCATCTTTGAGAACATGACGCTTACGCTCAAACAGTGAGAACGGTCATTTTCAGAACTTGATAGGTTGAAACATTTCTTTATTTCGAAGGAAAAGAGTCTTCTGAATTTATAAATAAGTATGTTTTCCACTTAGGTAATTTAGGCAGGCAGGGCCGGCGGAACACG
The DNA here is from genome assembly GCA_904066005.1 of Synergus itoensis. Classification (NCBI taxonomy): domain Eukaryota; kingdom Metazoa; phylum Arthropoda; class Insecta; order Hymenoptera; family Cynipidae; genus Synergus; species Synergus itoensis. Next base: position 68,214 of record CAJFCP010025560.1, read on the forward strand.
TGGGTATGGTGGGTAGTACTACCCACCCCGAAAATCTCAGGGTGGGTAATTACCCACGCTGAAATTTCAGTAAAAAATCAAAAAAATGTATTGTTTTTTTAAATTTTATATTTAATTTCTATAATACGCGTGTGCGTCGAATCGCTTGCGCAGTAAGGCGCAGTTTTATAAGTGGTGAACAACGATTACAGCGCCAACGAAGAAGAATGAGAAGAAAAAGTATGTACACTGGAGGACTCCCAGAGTTCGCTTTCAATGCGAAAAAGCAACCAACCAGACGCAACCATTCAAAAGCAACCAATCAATAAATCGCGCCATGTGCATCATATTATGGAGGGAACCCCCGTTGGGAATGCTGCCTACTGGTACATCATAGAACTGATACACACATGCACACAGCCCTGATTTGTTTACCTGCTCGGGCTTACCTGTGTAACCGATGGTGAATTAGCACAATTGAGTTCTCCACATGGACCGGTTTCTAATACGAGGGTTTCGAGGTAAAAGGGCGAATGATGAAAATGATAATACACTCAGTCAAGAGCATCCAGAGAAGACGGAGGAGCCCACAAGTGGAGCTGATTTATCTTCGGAAAATAAGAGTGCAAATGCAAAAAAATCGAAAACTGATAAAGGTAAACAGTATTAATAATGTTTTTGGGTGAAAATTATATATAATTGGTCTTTAAAAAATAAAACTCATCACTTAAAAAAGACCAATTTTTCACCACTTACGATACTACAAAAAAGAAAATTTTTTAGAAATGAATATTGTAAGATAGATACTACTTTTGAGATACCTTTGAAAAGTCAAACATTTATCAAATTGAATAATTTAAAAAAATTTTTAGATTTTTGAAGGCTTTGTACATTTTCAAAAAATTCGGAAAATCTGAAAACTTCTTAAGAATTTTAACAATCACTAATATGAAAAAATTTGGATGAATTTTGAAGTTTGAAGAATTTATTACAAATATTCAAGAAGTTTCCGAAAATCAGAAAATTTCATACAATTGAGGGTCCGGTTTGAATAAGGGTACATACAATTTTTTGGTCCGAGCGCAAGCAGATCCTAACAATTTCAAGACAACAAATTTAAAAATATTTTTTGATATTATTTAAGCAAACGAATTACTTGAAATAAATATTAAAAAATGAATGTTGAAAAAATTTTTTAAAAGCAGTGAGAAGTCATTGTGCTCGGACCAAAAAATTTTATATATCCTTATTCGATCCGGACCCTAAATTATAAAGCATTTTGATAATTTGAAAATTTGGAAAGTTGAAAATTGATTAAAATCTACAATATCGATAACTTTGAAACTTTTGAAAAATGTGTAAATTTTCAAAAAGAACTGACTAATGTTTTGGCATATTCTAGTAAAAATTTTAATATAGATAAATATTTTTTAGATCTGAATCCGACCCTGTTCGAATGCTGGAAACTAAACAATCCATGGCTTGGTTTAAACCCTCTAAAGCAAATGATTTGTACGATATGTACTAAAGCGTGCAATGAAAACTTTGTGACTTCTTTCACGCAGGCTGATCTGTCAGCGAAAGAAACGTGGGTAGAAAGTGGATTTGAAAATTGGAAACACGGAGCTGAAAGAATTAAAAAACATTCGAAGAGTTCGCTTCATATCACTTGTGCAGAAATTTTGAAAAATCGTGGAAAAGTTAACGTTGTGCAGTATTTAGCAACTGCACTTCAGAAAGAAATGATGTACAACCGCAAAGCTTTGAAAACGATTTTCAGTACTTTGAAAATTCTAGGGAGACAAGGGCTAGCTATTCGCGGCGCGGATAGTGACGAAAACTTGAATTTCATGGTAATTTTGAAAGCTCGATCAGAAGACTTGGCAGAGTTGGATTCCTGGTTGAAGAAATCTGGGTACAAGTGGTTACACCACGATATTCAAAACGAGATATTGCAGATGATGGCTTTCAAAATCTTATCAGAAAATATCCGAGAAATAAAAGATGCAGAATGTTTCTCTATACTTCTGGATGAAACAGCAGACATTGCTAGAACAGAGCAAATTTCTATTTGTTTCCGAGTCGTCTCTGCAGATCTCATTGCTTCAGAGTATTTTATGGGCTTTTATTCGACCACAAGTACTAAATCAAAAACCTTATTCGAAATCATTAAGGATGTTCTTCTTCGTTTTGATTTACCGCTCTCGAAGCTTAGAGGCCAATGTTACGATGGGGCTGCGAATGTTTCGGGGAAAATTTCAGGATTACAACAACGGATCAAAGAAGAAGAGCCTAGAGCACTTTTCGTTCACTGCACTGCTCATAATCTCAACCTTGCTGTTCAAGATGGAATGGAGAAAGTGTTTTTAGCCAGGAAGAATATCGGAGAAGTAAAGGATTTGATAAACTTCATACGCGATTCACCGAAACGAGTAGCAGAATTCCATATATTACAAGCTATTGAATCAGAAGAAAGTGAGCAAGACCTTCCTGCCCTTGCAGCGTACTGCCCAACAAGGTAAGATCTCTAACAACATTTTGGAGTTGATTAACTAGTAAAAGATGTTTCTGTTTTTGATATTAAGTTTAAAATCATATATTCTAATTAAAATGGTTGAAAAATAAAAAAAATTCTAAACAATAAATTCAAAACTGATTCGTACGAAAAAAAGAAAAAGTTCACTTTGAATGCTGCAACAATAACTTATCATAAGAATTCAAACATTTCTTTTATTTCTAAAAACGTTTTCGAGTTAATCTTTGAATCTTTGTTATATTGTTTCAGATGGGTAGTGAGAATAAAATCTTTGAAAACGGTTTTGGCTAACTACAAAGCAATCATGAAATTTTTCCAGATGCTGATGGAAGATCAAGAAGTGGACAGTGCCATTGTTGCCAAAGCCTCAGGATTTCTACAACGCATGGAATCATTTGAGTTTTTATTCTTTTTGATTACAATGGTTGAAATCTTTGACAGAATCGAAATTTTGAACAAAGATCTCCAAAAATCTGATCTTTGCGTAGTAGATTCATATCGAAAAATTGAAGCCGTGACATTTGCGTTAGATTCCTCTCGGGATTCAAAGTTTAAAACAATATGGCAGAACAGCAACAACTTGATCGCAGAATTTGACATTGACGAACCGACTTTGCCACGAAAACGCAAAGTACCAAAGCAAATCGACAACGGAAATGTCGAAAATCATAATTTTAAGACTCCAGAAGATTATTATCGAAAGTTGTATTATGAAGTGTTTGATCAAGTCATATGTTCATTGAGAAGTCGATTTGATACTGATTCAGCCAAGTTTTTTAAAACTTTGGAAAGATTTGTCATCGGTAAGACAGTTGACTTGCAGAAAATCATTACATTCTATAAGGGAGATTTTGATGAGCTCAGATTAGCTAATGATAGAGAAATGGCTCTCAAAATTATGGAAAGAAAAGGAACAAAACCGTCAAATTTAAAACAGGTTGTTGAATTCATGCGCGAAAATGATTGGTGTACAGGACTTGTTCCTGATTATTTGCGCTTCATAAAATTACTTATGACTATTCCGGGATCATCTTGCTCCAATGAGAGAAGCTTTTCTGTTTTGCGAGGAGTAAAAAATTACTTGCGCTCGACAATGATGCAAAATAGATTAAATCATGTTGCCATCTTGCACTCTTACCCACAGATGCAGTGGATAAACTCAACCTGGAACAACTTATGGATGAATTCATTTCTCGAAATTCCAAACGAATCTCAGTTTTTGCACTACATGTACAAAATAGCTCGTAATTTGCAATTTAAGTAGTAAAATGTTAACAATAAATAAAAAATGAGTACGTTAATTAACACTGTTCATTTCTTTTTGAACGTTCTGGTATATTTGATTTATTTAAAAAATTATGAAACACCCCCCCCCCCTTAAACTCCGGTCGATCACTACCCACGCTGAAAAAATATGTTCCGCCGGCCCTGTAGGCAGGTAATTATAATATTCTCTATAAAGATAAGATAGATGATTAGAAGATAGATAGAATATATAAGAAAAGAGATTTGATAAGAGATTATCGACCGCGATTCTGTAATACCTGAAATTTATCATATAAGTTCCGAAAATGACCGTTCTCACTGTTTGAGCGTAAGCGTCATGTTCTCAAAGATGGTTGGCCTCTATCTTTGTCATATTTCTGTCATGTCGAGTGTTATCGAAAAAGTTGCCGGAATGACAAATTTTTATGTCGCAAAGTTCCGCAACATTTCTTTCAGAGTTTGAAAGTTTATTTTGTGGAAGGACGACTCTGTGCAGAACGTTTTTTTTATTTAGTGACGGTGTTGTGTCTACAAAATAGTGAAAATTGAAGTGACTTTGACAATCGTCATCTCTTTCTCGAGATTTGTCTGCTTGATATGCATTTCTCTGTTTCAGAAAATTTTCTCAAAAAAAAACGCGATGCATTTTTTAAAAGATGCACTCTAGGATTTCGTCAGACCCGAAATATTTAGTAAGTTTCTTTTATTTATCACGAAATCTACTTTTTAAATGAAATACGGAGGCAGGGCCGTCTTTATTATTGGGGGCACCCAACAAATTTTCTAAGTTCCCATTATCCAACGCCCTTAAGGTCAAGCCAGCATACTATTTTTTATCCTTGATCAGAAAAATTAGGTGACACCTAAGAAGTGCATGTCCTCTTGCAATATTCAGGTGAAGAGTAATATAAAAACAAAACACGAAAAAATAAAAAAATGAAGATTAAGTTGTCTTTGCTACACGGAAACTTGTCCTCCAATAAAAATGCTAGCTGTCACACTCGGAGGCTCTATTCCGCGTTTGCACGAAGTAGTTTAGTGCTGTGGGTGTCCTGCATTTCATGAAATTTTGTCACGCGATGGAAAATATCATTTCAAGTGTTTTCAAAACAATCACTGTTTCCGAATATATCATCTGGATTTACTAAATACAACATATAGATAGACAGGGGCGGCGCAGACAGTATGGATGCCATGATAAATCCATGCATGGAAATTTTCATGTATGGAAATTCCATACATGAAAAACTGTCTGAAAAGATAATGATTTTTGTTTCAAAGTGTTAAACGAATTTATATCTAGATATGTTGTATGAAGGAAAACATTTTCTTCCAAATAAAGAAAAAGCAAAGAACAAATTTCGGTCTACCCCCCCCCCCATCATAAATCTATATATGGAAAAAATGGGCTGCGCCGACCCTGTAGATAGAAATAAAAATGCATGATTAACAAAAAGTTATGAAATACATATTGTAAGTTAAGGACAGCTGCACGGTAATTCTCGATTTCGTGGAGTCACGGACGTTAAGAAAGTATTAACACGGCCAGAAATCGGATGGGTGATCGATCATGACTTTTTTGTACAATATGGATAGAAAAAATATATTTTCTTCAATTAAATTGTAGTAAATATGCCTAATATTTGGCTGAAGTTTCAGACGTCTACTCAGACGATTTTTTGTGCATCAAAGATTTTTCATTGACAGTTAAAAATATTGTTTATGAAAACGTTTCCCATGCTTTCTGCTGCAATAAGTAAATTATTGTAAATAAGACAACTTTTTTAGTGAAAATATTTCAAGAAAAAAAAAATTTCGTCTGAATAGACGTCTGAAACTTCAGCCCAATATGCCTAATATACATAAGTAATCAATAAATCTTTTAAATAAAATTTATTTTATAATTATCGGAATTTAATGTGGAATTTAATAACAGGAGGGAGCCAATATCAACAAAAGTTTGGTGGCTTTGGGAAACGTGATATCCGCCCTTGCAGAAAGAGGATCCAGTGGGAACGTTCCTGGCCGAAGATTTATACCTTACAGGGATTCATCTCTCACCTGGCTCTTAAAAGATGCACTTGGTGGAAATGCAACCACGATTATGCTTGCCAGTAAGTATTAAAATCAAGTTTGATTGATATAATTCCATATTTAAAAATTAAGATACAAACTGAAAGTAAAATTTGTAATAATAATAATAATAATAATAATAATTTGTCTAATTAAATGAGAAGAAAATAATTGAAGTAAAAAGATGTGAAACAATCAGCGAATATTTTACTAGGCGTCCCTAATGAGAGGCACCAGTGAAATTTGAACTTAATTAAAAATTAAAAAAAGAAAAAAATATATTATAACATATGACTAAAATATTCACTAGTGTCCACATTGTATTTTTTTTTAATTTAGATTTTTTTATTTTGGATATGTTTAAATAAACTTAAATTCCATCTTAAAAATTCAATTTCCTCATTTTACTTGATAAACATTAGAATTAGATATATACTTCGTTCCTTCAGTAATGGTCCACATTTTTCAACCTTAAATAAATTCACCACTTTTTTTGATATAAAAAAAACACAAAACAGTTCACACAAGAATTCCAGTAGAAATTTCATTATGAGTCCCTCTTGAGGGTAGGTTTCGAAATAATCGGTTTAAATGATTTTCCAGGCCAGCTAAGATGGAGTGATTAAAATTCAATAACCAAGGTAGAGAACGTAGTACGGGGTTTGGTAAATTAGTTGAATCGTAGGAAGCTTGGTAAATACTTCTTTTGAACAAAATGCGTTTCTAGGAACGTTCGAGATTGTCAAAAATGGATTAATTAGAAGATCCTATTGGTTTCAGTAGATAATTATTTAACGCTATCTTTGCTAATTATTTTACGTAGGAATTAGATTTAATTTCTAAACAATTTTTTATTTTATTCATTTGGAATATACAAGACTTGCTGCTAAATAGAAAATTATACAGAATCTAAAATCTTTTATTTTTATTGTTTCTTCATATTCTTCCTTTCCTCTTATTTCTGATTGCACATCACGAACTACGATCTGTTTAAAAAATGTAATTAAGTAGGCTTCATTGCTGGTAGGCTTCTTTAGTGGATTTCTGACACAAAATTTAGATCAGCACAATTTTTCCGTTAAAAAATACAATTATTAATCATATTCACTGGAAAAAAGATGGAAAATTCTATTTAATAATAATTAGAATTCTGTAACTCGTTTACATAGAATAAAGTCACTAAATTGAATAGAAATAGTAGACTGGAAGAGTAGGATAGCATGAGGATAGGATAGGATAGGATAGGATAAGATAGGATAACATAGGATAGGATAATATGGAATTGGACAAGATAAGGTAGAATAAAATATTATTGGATTAATTTGGATAGGATAAGATAGGATAGACAGTAATAAAAACTCTCCTGATTTTAAAATAGAAATAGAGTAGTAATAAATAGGAAAATACTTGTATCCCTTTTTTTTCTTCCAGTAGGGATCACATAATTAGAGCTCTAGAAAAAATAACGAAAAAGAAAAAGACTGGCACTCGAGAAAATTCTTCAAGACAAAATACACTTTGTTAAATAAAATTTTTTTTTTTTAATACAAAAAAAAATATCCACAGACGAGTAAGTACAAGAATTAGACTTATTAGTGGATTGACACAAATCTGGCTAATAGTATGTACTTTGTAGTTACAGCTTAGAGAAATTGAAACTCGCAAAATTGGAGGTTGTAGACGAAAGTTTTAATTAAATGAAACACTTTGTCGTTTGCAGCTATATCGCCAGCCAGTGGGAGTTACAACGAAACCGCTCATACACTACGTTTTGCCCAAAGGGCGCAAAGCGTGGTTAACAGACCGGTGGTCAACGAAGATCCCATAGCGAGGATAATCCGTGAATTAAGGGCGGAGGTTGCTAGACTTAAAAATTTATTACTAGAGAAAGTAAGTAAAGAAAGAAATGCACATTAATTTGTTGCAATTTAGAATTGATTACTTGAATTTTGGATGTAGATCGGATTTCAGGATTTCGGGGATTTCAGAGGATATTAAATATTTTAAGAGATTTTTAGAAATTCTTAAAAAATTTCAAGGGATTTCTAGGGATTTAAAGGATTTAGAGAGATTTTAACGAATTTCTAACGATTTCTATTTTCATAGATTTCAAGGCATTGAAAAACACTATCAGTGATTTCGAATGATTTCAAGAAATTTCAAGAGATTTAAAGAAATTAAAATCTTTTTTTAACATTTCAAAAAGATCTTAAAGCTGCTGGAGCGTTGGAACAAAAATGAAAAAAAAAACACAAAAAAGACATGAAATCTATAGAATCATTTGAATCTCCCACCTCGCCATTTACTTTAGATGACAAAAAGGACCCCGCAAAAAATACTAAGAAAAAAGTATACAGTCGTTTGGGATAAAACCAACGGGAATATATTCTTTGAAATACCCTGAATAAAAGTTTTTATATACACTATGCCCCAAAAGCCCTTAGATTTTGAGATGAAAAAATTTTTTAAAAAATTTTGAAAATTTTTTTTTTTTTTAATTTTGAATGACTGAACGCTGAGTTTTGATTTTCAAATGCCCTTATCTCAAAATCTAAGGGCTTTTGGGGCATAGTGTATATAAGAACTTTTATTCAGTGTACTTCAAATATTATATTCCCGTTGGTTTTATCCCAAACGACTGTATACTTTTTTCTTAGTATTTTGTGCGGGGTCCTTTACAAATTTACATTGTTTCACGAGTCCTTCCATCGAGATCGGTTTCTCGATGGCAAAAAGGGGGGCTAGTGTCTCATTTTTAGCAAAAAATTATAGTTTTGTTTAAATAAACGATTTGAGATGTGAGAAAAAAGAAGGGTTCAGATAATATTTTAGAAAGAGTGAACAATACCCTGGCGGAAGGTTCGGATTGAAATTCATTCCGAACCAATTCGAAAGCTTCCGAATCATTCCGGAATTTGTGTCCGAACCAAACAGTTTCATTCTGATCTAATCCGAAGGAAGTTTTCAATCCGAATTAATCCGAAGCCCATTCAAAACCTATCCGAAGATTTAATCCGACTGAATCCGAATCAATCCGGTCAATCCGAATTAATCCGACTTAATCCGAATGAATCCGATTTAATCCGGTCTATCCGAACCAATCCGAATGAATCCGAATTTTTCGGATTCATTCGGATTGGTTCGGATACACCGGATTAAATGGGATTCACACGGATTGAAAGTTCGGATTCGTTCGGATTGACCGGATTCATCCGGATTAATTCTGACTCATTCGGATTGACGGATTGATTCGGATTCAGTCGGATTAAATGTTCGGATAGATTTTGAATGGGCTTCGGATTAATTCGTATTGAAAATGCATGCATTTCTATTTGAAAATGAATGCATTTCTATCCGAAGCTTTCGCTAGGGTACTTACAGATGTCAAAATTCCTTTTTCCTTGTAAAGGAGGTAAATCACTGCACTCGCGGATAGATACACATACTCGGAATTTTTTTTTAGGAATAATATTATTCCCAGTTATGTGGGAAAAGATTCTTTGGATGGAAAGTACATCAGAATAATGTCTCTTTCCATCCTCGTGTTCGTGTTGACACTTTGAAAGCGGAAATATCGAACGACATGCACGCCAAGTCCGACGAAGCACATTAAGATATTTCACAATCACTACCAGTTCGAAAAATATTGACCTCGAGAATACTGGGTATGCATATAGCAGACGTCCAATGCATTTTCCCATGCAAAAGTTAAAGTTTAGTGGTTTTAAATTAATTAATTTTAAAAGATATTTTGTGGTGACTTATCCGACCCAGAATAAGTTGAGCAAATACTTTTTTTTAGAAGGCATTCACTTAGACGCTCACCAAAAAATAACACGCACTCTGTTTATTGGACGAAGAAGACATACTTGGAGGCTATATGTTCGTAACATGTAAACAGAAAGTCTTTGATTGCCGGAAAGGATAATGGGAAGAAAAAGTCTCAGAAAATGTTTTGTTGTTGGTTGCTCGACGACTTCTGATAATTTGGATTCAAAGTTTTTTTAGATTTCCAGTTATTATAACGGAGACAAATAAAAAGTTTTTGAAAAAAGACACCAGTTTAAGACCAGAACAGGTTATACAATTGTCAAAAATTCGACGAAAAGTATGGATAAATGCAACGAGACAAGGAAAATTGTCTTAAAGTACAGTAAATCATGCTGGAATTTACTGCAAACATTTCCTTTCAGGTAACTTGTTTACAAAAGGTGTAAACAAAAGTTTTAGATGTAGTTTGTTTCAAGATTATTTAAAACATTTTTAATTCTTTATTTTTATGTGAAAAAGTAGCTAAGTTTTTAATGAAAAAAATTTCGAAAAAATTAGAATTTGTACCTAATGATATAGATTCGCAAAAATACTTTTGCTGCTTTATTCCTGCAGTCAGCAGTGTCAGTGCAGTTGCCGGACTTTCTGTTTACATGTTACGAACATAGCCTTCAATTATGCCTTCTTCGGCCAATAAACAGAGTGCGTGTTATTTTTTGGTGAGCGTCAAAGTGAATGTCTTATAAAAAAAAGTATTTACTCAACTTATTCTGGGTTGGATAAGCGACGACAAAATATCCTTTAAAATTAATTAATTTAAAACCACTAAACTTTAACTTTTGCATGGGAAAATGCATTCGACGTCTGCTATGTGCATACCCAGTATTCTCGGGGTCAATATTTTTCGAACTGATAGTGATTGTGAAATATCCTAATTGGAGATTCCGCCGGTTTGATATCGACGTTTGCCGGGTATTTCAAATGTCAATTAAAAATTAATGTTAGAAATACAATTTACTGTATGTAAATGAACTTATGTAAATGAACTTTATGTAAATGAACTTATTTATGTTAATAATATTGTTTGCAATTTTTACAGTAAATTATTTCATAATGATATTTATTTGGAAAAGTAACGAAAAATTTTCTAGTTCATTTCGTTTGCTGTTTAGAAAATTAATATTATTTGTAGATATCGAGTCTGTCTGACAATTATCCGGCAATTGAAGTTTGAATTAGTTGACTAATAAGTTAAGAATCGCAGTTCATCCGGTTTTAACTCGGATAAAAGCCGGAGCAATACTGATAATGTGCGATTACTGAGATAAATTAAATTTACTTATGATCATCCAAGTGTCGGATATAAACCGGACAGATGCGGAATTATTCCCTAATCAGAATTATAATTAAACATTTAATACTTTGGATTGCCGGATAAAAGCCGGAGCAATACAGATAATGGGCGATTACTGAGATAAATTTACTTATGATCATCCAAGTGTCGGATATAAAGCGAAGTTATTTTGCTGCCGAGATCGAATATGAAAATTTGTAATTCTTATTGCGCCGGATAAAATTCGGTCAAAGCCGAGAATAAACCGGTTTAATACTTAATGGAAATACTTTCTGTTCCCATTATCGGATAAGTGGTAGATAAAACCGGATCATATCCGTCATTAAACTTAAACTAATAACACTTTTCGTCTCGATAACCGGATACAAGCCGGATAAAGCAGTATGATTTACGAATGTATAAATTAGGAACATTCAAAAACCGTGAACAAGCGAATGAGAAACGTCGATGTTTTAATAAGTTTTATACGCGTTTTTTATCCGACATTTTTACCAGGCAATGAATGCAAACGACTCATTATGAAATTATTTAGTATAATAATTGCAAAAACTATTATTAACATAAATAAGTTGATAGTTATTAGTATTTCTAACATTAATTTTTATTTGACATTTGAAATACCCGGCAAACGTCGATATGGCAGCACAACTACTTACCGGCGGAATCTCCAATGTGCTTCGACGGACTTGGCGTGCAAGTCGTTCGATATTTCCGCTTTCAAAGTATTAACACGAACACGAGGATGGAAAGAGACATTATTCTGATGTACTTTCCATCCAAAGAATCCTTTGAAAATAATTATTTTCACCTTTTCCCACATAACTCGGAATGATATTATTCCTAAAAAAAATTCCGAGTTTGTGTATTTATCCGCGAGTGCAGTGATTTACCTCCTTTACAAGGAAAAAGGGATTTTGACATCTGTAAGTATTGCTCACTCTTTCTAAAATATTGTCTGAACCTTTCTTTTTTCTCATATCTCAAATGTTTTATTTAAACAAAACCATAAGTTTTTGCTAAAAATGAGACACTAGTCCCCCTTTTTGCCATCGAGAAACCGATCTCGATGGAAGGACTCATCAAACAATGTACATTTGTAAATTTGTCATCTAAAGTAAATCGTGAGGTGGGAATTTGACTGATTCTACATGAAAATTTTTATTTTTTAAAACGCTTCAACAGCCTTAAGAGATTTCAAAAGTTTTAAAAAGGTTTCCAGGCATTTCAACAATTGTTCAGGATTTATTAACCATAAAAGTTTTATTTCAGAAAATTGAGGGAGAAGTGAAGCCTCTCTGCAGTTGTCGACTGAACTCCAATCAAGAGACCAAAGATCAAGATCAAAATCAAGGTCAAAATCAGGGTCAAGATCAAAAGGATCTCCAAGTGGTGCCATTTTTTCCGAAATCATCAACCTCTAAACTCAAAAAATCGCAGGAATTTAAAACACGACTCCTCCGGAAGTACAACTCTAACGAAGATCTGGTGACTCTAGACCAGAGACCATTGACTTCCATCAAAAGGTTCGGTTCCTTTGAATCCATCACTCCTCATACATCTTTTGCCCACGAATTTCCAAGCAAAGCAAGATCTTATCACTCCAGGGTCTCTGAGGTGCCCGATTATGAAGTAAACGAGTCAGTGTTCGTCGATATTCCTACATTAGTGGCCGTTTTGATTAAGCCCGACGATACTCCTCAGGAGCACTCAACACAAATTGAGGAGAACTGCAGCGAGGGACTTCTGGAAGAATCAATTGATACGAAATTTCTCGAGGACTGTGATGGCAATCGGAATCGGCTCCTTAAGGACACTCCACTTCCGGAAGAGGAAGCACTTCCTCAAAACAAAGATGATGATTCCCAGAGTGCTGAAGTAGTTCCGATCAAAAGCAATACTAAACCCGAGATCAAAACCAAGGATCCTAAGAAGGTTCGAGCAAACTGTCTCGGAACCGAGGATAAGCGCAAAGGAACCTCAGCAACAAACCCAAAAAAGCTGCGGAAGCAAGATTCAATAGACACTCCAAAAAAGTCGAATCTGCAAACCTCCAGGGCCTTTGGTTCCGTCGAGGGACTTTCCAAAAAACGCGAAGGTCCTTTGCAAAGGTCTCACACCAACTTGGAGAAGCGCTCTGGTCCGGAGAAATTGAAAAAGTTGAATAACATCAAAGAGGTCGAAGATCGCAAGACCAGCAGCCGGACCGGAAGTTTTTGGCGAGGTTTGGGTTCCTCCAATAGCAAAGATCTTCAGCGGAAGGGGAGCAACGATTCCGACAAGAGCCTGAGGGATTTCCCTTTTCTTCAGAAAGCCAAAACCCCACTCAGGAAGCTCAGCATAGATGACCTCAAACGGAAGACGAGCAAAGACAGCAGCTCCAGCAGTTCCAAGGAAGATCAGTTGCTGATATCTGGGTTCACGAAGGACAACTATCAGAGGAAGGGTTCTCTCCAGGAGCGAAGTTCTGATCAGGAGAGCTCTGGGCGGCCCCACACGCCCATCCAGAGAATTCGCAGGGCAGAAATCGTGGCTGCTGTCACAGAGAGACTCTACTCGAGTGGTAAGAAGTCTGAGGAAGGCACTGGGGCGACAACTCCAGCTTCGGACTACCGCTCTCCGGAGAGCACGGACGTGAAATTGGCGGCTGTGACTAGGATGCGATTGCAGGAAATTTCGAGAAGGATGTTGGCTAAACGCAGAAAGATTTCTGCCGATACGCAGACTGAGAGGGCCGAGACGATCAGAGTTAGGGACACTGCTTCCTTGACTGAGGAGCCTAAGATTGAAGTGAGAAATGCTGCTGTTCTGACTGAGCAGCATGAAGACTGTGAGAGGTTGTTTGGAGAGATTCCTGTTCTGAGGGTTAAGGAGATGGCGACCTTGACTGAGAGGCGCAAACCTCCAACGATTAGGTGCAAGGATGCTGGAAACATCACTGATGATTGTGACGAGGAGTTTAATCTCCATTCCCCTAGGAACGATTCCGGGATATTGTCGGATGATACTCAGAATTATGCTGACAGCAATATTAGCAGTGCTGAGATGGACTTTGGGGATCAGGAGAGACGGAACGCGGAGAACTCGACGAACACTGATAGGTTTTCGGAGGGGGTGGATTGTGGTGCTCAGACTAGGAAGGAGGATTTGGTGGAGCCAAAGTGTTCTCATTGTGAGCCGAAGTGCTGCAGTAGAGTGCAGAGTTGTTGTTGTAGTCAAAGTTATAGTAATAGTCACAATCATAGTCAGAATCATTGTCAGAACCATAGTCAGAATCATAATCATAATCACAGTTATAATCACAGTCAAAGCTGCTCTGAAAAGAGCATCATCTCCATCAACCTGCCAGATATGATCAGTATCACGATAGAATCTCCGAACATCTTGGAGTCGAAAATTTCGGTCTTGGATGAGGATTTAAGAGCGAGTCTTAGGGACCGCGAAGTGCAAACTGACAAACAGACAGCTTTGGAAAGAAGTACGTCTACTGACGATATCAACGATTGGGTCTTTTTTAACGACTTCGTTGTGAAGACGAAACCGAATGCAAGTCAGACAGATGGAAGAACTTTTAGGATAGAGAACATATTTCAGGATCCAAGAGCAACGACCTATGGAAAGAAACTAGTGCCTAATTTCAGAGAAGAATCTTCCAGGTCAATTGTCTTTACGAAGTCGGTTGGAACATCGATGGATCAACGCCTGGACTTCCAATCACCACTAAAGACCCTTCGGAGGAGGCTTTCTCTCATCAGGAAGAGATCCATCCTGGACGCCTTCATCCTGAGGAGAAGGAGTAGAAGCTTCAGTCCACATAGATTAAATCCGGTTCAGAAAGTCCTGATGGAACGAGCTAAAAATGGTTACTTGATTCCTCTTTCAAGAAGAAGATTCAGCTCTTCGGAAAGTCGGTTTTCGAACTTAGCCAGACACTTTGATCAACACTTCACCACTTTGAGAGGGGAGGCTAATTTCTTTGATGGAAGAGGTTTACGAACCTCGAGGATGGATCTGCAAGGAGGGAATAAGGAAGTAAAAAGTTTGGATTCTTACTTTTCGGATGATAGTCTTGATCTGATGGTCAGAGACGTTGTTCCTGAAAGAATAGAAGATGTTAAGATAAACAAAGCTAACGTAGAGGGTGCTGAAGCAGAGGGGGCTAAAGTAGAGGAGGTTAAAGACGACATTTGTCCACCTGATGTTGTGGCACATACCAAGAGTTCAAAGGCTCCAACTGATGTGGAAAGTCTGCTGGGATTTGAATTGCAAGAGGCGAATAATTCCCAAAATGAAAGTCAGACTAAAAAGAAGAAAGTCTCATTCTCAAATCCTAGTATCATCGAATTGGAAGGACAAGGTTCTGGTGACTCAAAGACTGTACTTCTGCCAAAATCGATTATCAAGAAAAAGAACATTGATCCTCTAAAAACTGAGGATAAGGAAGAGGATAAGGAAGAGAATAAAGAAGAGGATTCAAAAGAGAATTTTCAAAATCTGAGTGAGTCTCTTCAGAATTTGAGGATGGATGACCCTAATTCAGAAAACTTGGATCAGAAGAGAGACCAAGAGAGTCCGATCAGTGACGAGAGAAACATTCTCGAAGACTATTTAGATCAGGCTGTGACCTTCATCCGGAATGTGAATTCCATGAACTATGTAAGTGCAGCTAACATTTTGGAGAAGTACTTAAGATCGAGGCGACCTACAAAATTGTCTAAGAGTAATAAGGACTATGTGGAGTATGAAGGACACAGGGTGAGTTTGAAAGATGATACTGATCAGTATTTGAATCAGGAAGAGTTTGAACTTCCCACGAAGGCATACGAGAAATGCCTTCAAGGGATTGAGAAGCTTGAAGCTTGTATTGGGAAAGTCAAGGACCATGAAACTTTTCTAAAGGGAAAATATGGGATTGGAGTGGAACCTGCTGGTGCTAAACCTGGTTTAGCAACTTCCAAACAGGACTATGATAATGACCTTGAAAATGAGAATAACATAGGGTCAGATCTGAAAGTGCAAGTTGGTACTTGTCCTTCTTATAATGATACTCATCTGGATATCAGTGATGACAATATTGGTGGTATTGATAACATTTTGAATACCAGAATTTATGATCATCCGAAAAAAAAATCGAAGAGAGTTTTAAAGATTCCTGAAAGCTTTTCTGTCCATTCGAGGGTCACGACGAAGAATGATTTAAGTGTCAGGGATCGGGAGGACTTTTTTCAGGAGTCTGATTTTGAAGATGCTCGACCTGAACTTTCAAAAACTGATCGTATCAAGGCACCCAGTTGTTTTCTTTCAGTTTCAAGTAAAGGGAACTTTTCTTCGAGAAGGTGGATGTGTCCTGCTTCGTTTAGGCACAGCTCGCTGCCTCGTTTGACTTCCTCTTCTAATGAGAGTTTTAGTTCCAGTGAAACTATTACAGCGAGCTCGGAATCCATTGACAGTATTTCGAATTTTAGGGACAAAGTGAAGTATCCTAGCAGTCCAAGAGCAAAGTTTTTGAAGTTGTTGAATGAGAGACGAAGGATTGTGGAAAGCAGCAGAAAAGTCAACAAATTTTGAAGGTTGAAGCTTTTTGATGAATCTGGAGACTGAAGATGTGTATTTTTGTAATTTTATCGATGACTCTGCATTGTGAGAGAGATCGAGTTTTAAGGTCTTCCTGTAGTTTTAGGGAATAGGCGTGGGAGTAGGGAGTTAGTTGATAAAAGTTAGAGGATACTTCCAAGAAGGTTAAATATAAAATCGTTTTTTTTTTTGGGGGGGGGGGAAATCTCGAAAAATATTGATCTGAGTAAAAAATGTTTTAGAGAAAAGTTGGAGATTTTTTAAAAATACATATTTTTCATTTCAACAATTTTTCTTTAAAACTGATTTTTTACAAGAAAATTAATTTTTTTAATGGCAAATTTTGACTCTTTTGAGGATTTCTAAAAGAAAAAATAATAATTGAGGGGATCTTGAAAAGAGGGTCGGGATTTGGCTGAATATTTTAATAAAATTAACATTTTGCAAGAAAAATCTGAGAAATCGTTTTAATAATTTTTTTTGAAAAAATGTTAGTTTTAGAGAAAAAGTTTAGCGAACAAAAAATATGAATTTTTTAAATATCTACAACTTTTTTGGAGAATATTTTTGTTTTGAAAAATTAGTAACATTAATTACTTAATTTTTATCGCATGAACAAGTCAGTACTCTTGTTTGGTCTTCTTGGAAGTATTTTCGAATTTAGAATGTACGAACTTTGAAACAAAAATTTTATTTGGTAAATTAGAATTTATTTTCTGTGAAATATTGATGAAATTTTTTTTTCTTAGATAATTTTTAACACCATGTTGAATGTCTTCGCAATAATCTTTAAGATTCTCGTACCTCTTGTAAATAAAAATAACTTATAAGAATAATCTAGTTTTGTAAAACTAAATAATTAGGATCAAATCTCCGTTCTTCATCCGATTATCAATTTTTATAGTTTTTTTTTATTTTTTTTAATATTTTCTTGGACATAATCTTGTCGTTTAACACCGTTTTCTTATAAATAATAAATAACCGATTGGATTTTCTGTTCCTCTTTGCAATAAATCTAGTATTGTATTGAAATATTAAAATTTTAATAAAATATTAATGTAAGAATAAATATTATAAAATATTTCAAGAGATTTCTATAATGATTACTTGATGTGAATAAAGTGAAAATAGTTTTTAAAAGGTGTCTATTTTCCAAAATATTACATTTCCTTTTCTTATGAACCTGTGTTGCATTGTTAAGAATAGAAAATAATCTAAAGGAACGCACGAAGGGAGAAAAAATGACGGAAGAATGATTATGGAGTCTGTCTCGGATTGATTTGGAATGAATTTCAATCCGAAGCTTTCGCTAGGTAGGATCTCTGCAAAGTCAGAATCTGTATCTAAAATAACGTTCACAGTAAGGAATTCTGAGAAATGATTAAGTGAATTTTCTTAAGAGATTACATTCCAAACATAACTTCTGATTTTAAAATTAAGGCTGATGGAGCAAAAGACAAAAAAAGTATAAATAGATCAAGAAAATGGCGAAATCTGTGGAATGAATCGAATCTGTCATCAAAATTTTTATTAAATAGGTTGTATAGACTGTAAAAATGCACTGATTGAATTGCCGTTTGGCCAGGGTGAGTTTATAGAGTAAACTTAGGGGGCTTTTGGTCCCTATGGTGTTGAAATAAATGTTAGATTTGCTAAAATGTTCAAATTTCGGATGGAATAAAATCGTGGGTACCGCGGCCATTTTTTAACACGTGCAAGAGAACATGAGTGCATGCGCAAAATACTTACCCAAAGCAGACCCAGAGTGACTCCAGACTGACTCAGACAGAGAGGCATATAGCACTGATGCACTAGCGTGCATCATTATAGATGCGGCATAGGCCAGGAGTGGGGACGCTTTTAGGTGAGGATAATTGCTTTTTAGCCTATATCGAGATGCTGCCCTCTATCTTTTCATTGTTTCCATGGAAACCGCGTCAATCTAATGTGAATGTGAATCTTTGAGTCTAGAGATCTTTGCTAAGTCTAAGAGCTTAGCGAGCCAAAAGGCTCGCGGGCTCTCCAGACTCCAGAGTCTCCAGACTAGCTATGAATCCGAAATAACTAAAATTGAAAAATTAATTAATTTTCTATAATGTTTAACTTTCAAAATTTATAATTATTGATATTTATAATTATATTATAATTATTATCAATTAATATAAATTAATAAATTATTAGTACTGAAAAAATAAATACGAAATTCACAAATTGACGAAAAATTAATATATTTACCATATCTATATGAGGCATTATTCCTCAAGAGTACCACCCTCAGAATTTGACTTTGTCTGATCGAACTCAAACTTGGGTAAAGTATAGTCCTACTAGATACAACTTTAGAGGAAAAAGATTTTTTCGATTGGATAAAAATTGACCGAGATAGGAGAGGGGACATTTTTCGAATTTTTTCGATTTTGTGCTGTTTCGTGCTATTTCGAAGGTACTAAGCTCCTTTCCTATGGAATATACAATATTTTGTCCCACATGTTTTTGATAGCTTTTTTCCTGGTCTATCGAATGGTTATAACCATTTTTTAAAAAATTAAAAATTTGGTCGATTTTTTTGAAAATCAAAATATTTTTGACTTTTTTAGAAAAACGGGATTTTTTATTTTTTTTTTGTCTCAAAATAAAGCTTAAGTTGCTGTAAAATTCAACTTGCCGTTTTTTGTTGTTTTCGTGAAATTAAATAAAAAGAATTGCGCGGAGCGAGAGGCCCAGCAGTCTCGAGCGCCGTCGGCGCGGCGCTTTACTCTTTATTTAATTTCTCAAAAACAACAAAAAACAGCAAGTTGAATTTTACAGCATCGAAAGATAAAGACTTATGCTTTATTTTGAGGCAAAAAATGCCTTTTTTCTAAAAAAGTCAAAATTTTTATTATCAAAAAAAATCGGTCAAATTTTCAATTTTTTAAAAAATGGTTATAACCATTCGATAGACCAGGAAAAAAGCTATCAAAAACATGTGGGACAAAATATTGTATATTCCATAGGAAAGGAGCTTAGTACCTTCGAAATAGCACGAAACAGCACAAAATCGAAATAATTCGAAAAATGCCCCCTCTCCTATATCGGTCAATTTTTGTCCAATCGAAAAAATCTTTTTCCTCTAAAGTTGTATCTAGTAGGACTATACTTTACCTAAGTTTGAGTTCGATCAGACAAAGTAAAATTCTGAGGGTGGTACACTTGAGGAATAATGCCCCATATATGTATTTGCTAAATTATAAAATTGGAAAATTAATTAATAAATATTTATCATCATTAAATAATTAATTACTTAATTAAATTGTTACATTCATATCTATGAAAAATATGTCGTCAAATATTTAATGATTAATTTACCTTATTATTTAAAATAAAAATAATTTTCCGGAATTTAATAATTCGTCATGTTTTAAATATCCTAATTACAAAATTCAAATATTTCAAATTTAAAAATACTGACATTTATGATTGGAAATTTTTATTTTAATACAATTGAAAATTTTTCCGAATATAAATTTCAAGAATTTAAGTGTTTCGGAAAATTAAATAATTCGTCAATTTATATTTTCTGGATGTTTGTCAACCATTATTTTTTATATTCGGTTTTTTTTTTTGTATTTTTTATTAGTGCCAAAATTTTCACAGTCAATCTTTTAAAACTGAGAACAAATTTTATCCAATAGATTATACCTTTCAAATTAGGCATGATTTTGAGATTAATGAAAAATACCGAAACAATACATCCAATCTACACGGAAAACGAAATGTTCTTGGATCAAGTAAATTGTACTTGGTTCAAGTCAAGGGTGGGTACGAATGGGGACAATAGAATAATGTACTTGATGCAAGAAAATATGTACTTGGTACCGTATGCTTGGAACAAGTGCATATTTTCTTGATCTGAGAAAATGTATCTCAGATGGAATAGTACATTATCTTAACTTGATAGTGTCTAACTTGCGTCAAGAATATATTTTCTTAATTTAAGAACACATAGTATTGTGACAATACAATTGTGTCCACGGAGAAAAAAAATCTGTAGAATCTATAAAAAACAATTATTAATTAAGAACATGGTTCATTTGCAAATATATTATGGATTTACTTATAATTAATCGATATTTGTAAATTTTAACGCTTATATAACAAATAAAATTTAGTACGCAACACGGGGGGAATCGAACACATGACCTACGGGACGCGAGTCCAGCTACCTAACCATTACCCTAAACTCTCGAGATGATGGTAACACATTTCTTCCACGGTATTCTCATCACGAAGACTCATTCAAACACAAAGATATTTTAACAGATTAATTTTTCTGCATGTGTGATTATCACTTGATATCTTAGGCATCGTCGAAGATCATTGCACATTCGTCTCAAATCAATATTTATTGAAAGCATACAATATGCAAGCATCATACTAAGAAGAAAGTTACTTCTCCGCCAAATGTACTCATTTTCTTGTATCAAGAATATGAATATTATATTAAGAAAGATAGTAATTAAAGTAAGCACTGATATTTACTTGGATCAAGAAGCCTTAATTAATTAAATTAACATTTCGATTACTTATTGTAAGAATATATATACTAGATCCAATACTTTCTTTAAGTTCAAACAAATACTTGCAAATAAAAAAATTAATTCAATAGTTATTTGCTTGAAATACATATGTTCTTGATCCAAGTAATTTCACTGAATTAATTATTTTCTTGATTCAAGAAAATCTGTGTATTGCACTTAGAAAAGAATGACTTCTCTCAAGTAAAATTGGCAAGTAAATCCGTCGACTTGATTCAATGCACTTTTCTTTTCCGTGTAAACAATTTTTTAAAAATATTCAATTTCGGCAATTCATATTATAAAAATGCAGCAATTTTTCACTTCAAAATTTTGTAATGTTGAGATTTATATCTAATTCGACAATTTTTTCGGGAATTTTACGCATAATTATACGAAACTTCAGAATTAAAAATTACGAAATACGAAATATCAGAAAATTTTTAATAGATTTAAATTTACAGAATATTTTTAATTTTATGCCTAATTCAACTTTTTTAATGATCTGTCTTTCTTTTTAAAATATATGTTTAATATAAAAAATTATGTCCTAAAACAAATGCGGTAGCTAATATAATAATAATAATGGCTTAAAAATAATTTCTCAGTGAATTCTGAAATTTTATGCAATGAAAATCAAAAATCAATTTCCATATTTCAATCAATTTACTATAAGTGTCCAAATTTTTAAATTTCCGACATGAAAATTTAACGTTTTATAAAATCGTTTAAGCCTGTTGCAGCATTTTTCAAAACATAAAAATTGTTGTAGAATTCCTCTAATCTCTGTAATCTATCATCAAAATTTTTGTTAATAGGTTGTAGACTGTAAAAATGCATTGATTGAATTGCCGTTTGGCCAGGGTGAGTTTATAGAGTAAACTTAGGGGGCTTGATGGTCCCTATGGCCTCTCTGTCTGAGTCAGTCTGGAGTCACTCTGGGTCTGCTTTGGGTAAGTATTTTGCGCATGCACTCATGTTCTCTTGCACGTGTCAAAAAATGGCCGCGGTACCCACGATTTTATTCCATCCGAAATATGAACATTTTAGCAAATCTAACATTTATTTCAACACCATAGGGACCAAGCCCCCTAAGTTTACTCTATAAACTCATCCTGGCCAAACGGTAATTCAATCAGTGCATTTTTACAGTCTACAACCTATTAACAAAAATTTTGATGACAGTTTCGATTCATTCCACAGATTTCGCCATTTTCTTGGTCTATTTATACTTTTTTTGTCTTTTGCTCCATCAGCCTTAATTAATAATTAAAATTATTACACTGTATCGAAAGTTTGACTCCATTTCATTGGTTTTTCTAATATGTATTTAAATCTAAAATTGTTATTAAGAAATTAATTATTAAAAATATTTACCAATTAATTTACCTAAAAATTATTTGTTAATAATTTAAAAATTTTATAATTTAATTAACTCAGAAAATTAAAATTCGTTGGATTAAAAAATTATTCTATCAAAAGACGGACTTCATTTGATTTTTTTATTTTTCTAAATATGTATAAAATATGTAAGTATACAATTTTCAAATTTTATACTTCAATAAATTTGAATTTCTGAAATTAAAAAATTCTGGCATTTATAATTCTGTATTTTTAATTTTAATCAATTTATGTATTCGGTATTTCTTTTTACGGTATTTTTTGGTTAGTCCCTGGATTCTAAAATATAAAAGCACAGTTTCTAAATATGTACATTTTCAGTACTGATACAACTATGTATGTATTAATTTTAAGTAATTTAAGTAAAATCTTTGGTTATTGTCCTAATTATATTTTCACTAATATTTCAAAGAAAATGAGATTATTAACAATCGGGAATTCAAAAACTACGACTTGACGCCACCAAATTAAGGCAATGTTCAGCGCCGTCTACAAGTGTGTGGCGCTACTACTATATATATCTGTATATATCATATATATACACTCGAGTATCCCAAATGTCAAGACATATTTGGCCGGAAGTTCTCCCAAATGTCAAGACATTCTTTATCTCTATAGTCACATCAATTGCGCATGCGTATTGTGTATAATATATTTTTTAGCGTTTTAAATTACACGCGAATAGCAACCAATCAGATGCTGAACGCAACGCGTGCGCAGTGGTTACAAGTGTGATTTGAGAAAGAGGAAATTGACATTTGAGAGAAACATCTCTTGAAATTTGGGAAAATTTGAGATTTAGGAAATTGACATTTGGGAGACTCGAGTGTATGTTGAAAACACAAACTCGACTGATAGAGCCACCTACAGGTATGTCGCGCGATTAATCCCTTGCCGCATCTAGGTACTAATATCTTTGGTCTTACTATTAGGCTGTCCAATTATACGTCACAGGCCATATGGTGGGGGGTAGACTGTC
>CAJFCP010025561.1:0-11659 GCA_904066005.1 Synergus itoensis
AATATTAGTCCAGGAGTTTTTGACGGCTACCAATAAAATATTGGAGACCTTGAATGACTTTTAATAAAAGGTTTCAAACTTTTCAATACTATACCCAGAGAAAAAATTAATTTATTTTAAATAAAAGTATATATTTGAAATATATTTATTTGACTCAAATAAATTTTTATTTCAGTGGGATAACTTTTTATTTATTTCAAATATTCATAGTTATTCATCAGAAATAAAAATATTTATTTAAAGGAAGATATTTCCATCAAATAAATTTTTATTCTTATTATTTTCAAGGGCAATATACTTTTACCAGTTAATCTATATAATTATGATTTTAATGTTTAAGGAATATTATTACTTAAAAGTTCGTATTATTTTATTGCAAATTGAATAATTAGGAATAGAAGTTTACACAAAATTTTCAAAAGATTTGTTATTTTGTTCATTTTGTACCCTATTTTAATAACATTTTGCATCTTCATTCAACAACAAACAGCAATTTTCATTTTTAGTTGCATAAAAGTTATAGAATTTGTTGACGAATGAAAAAACCAAAACTATTTTGTATGTATCTTCATGCATTCAATAAATAATACATATTGTTTTCAACGCTTAATAAGAAATTAACAGCAAAATTAATTTTCATTTAAATTGAATAAGCATATAATAAATTGTTTTTGAATATTCAGTATTTAATTTATTGGATTTACTGTTAACGTAGATGTGTTTTTTGATTAAATTATCTCGAGATAATTGAACAGTGAGAAGTTATTGCGCTCGGACTAAAAAATTTTATATGCCTTTCTACTTGGGTCACTGTGACGTTTCTCACAAGCGGTGAAAATTTGGCTAGTTAGTATACCTAGACTGTCGAGGACTTTATGTAGTTCTTTCTTGCACTTAGTATTGAAATTGAAATATCTTGTAAATATTCAAAGAAGGAGTCTTTCATTTTTTACAACATTTTGGTACCCGTCCAAGATTCCCAGACTGAGTTCTACACTTTTTACAGGACATATTTTTTCCGTGTATTCTTAATTCCAAGCACGCATCTTGGGTTTGCTAATTCGTATTTGATGTGTATATATATATATATTATGTAAATATTTTAAAAGTATATTTAATTTTTGTAAAATATAGTTGTAAGAAAACAGAATAATTAAGAGCGTTTTTTAGATAGATTTGATTGTAATGTTTATTGACTGTAAATTTTAGGTTTATTGTGCAAATAAAAAACCTTTGTGTAAAGGTTATTTACTTTTTGTAATATTTCTTTATAATAAAAGTGCTATTTATATTTAAAGATTTTACAGTTTTTATTATTCTATGCTTATCATATACTATATAATTAAGTATATTTTAGACATAGTCTAAAATACTTTGAATTTTGAGTTTCCGTGCGAACTGCACAGTGCACACATATTTTAAGTGCTGAATTTTTGAGAATTTTTGAAGCCACGAAATGTCTCGAAAATCTCGTAATACATTGTTATTGCAAACCTGATCTATTTGCTGTTTTATTACTTGCAGGAGGGATGAAAATCTATGTACTCACATTAAAGTCGTGAAACAAATTAGTATTAACATTTTTACAAAGGATTGTACATGTATATTGGCAATCAGATAAATTACAAACAATTAAGCAATTCAATTCCATCAATTCACCCACTCGTTATTATAAAGTTATGTTATATAATTATAAATTATAATTATCTTGTCTTATCTTTTTATGCTTACTATAATAATTCAACCTTAGAAACTAAGTGGGTCAAAGTTATAATCTCAAAATTCGATTTCTTCGTTTTGCTTCTGCTTAACAAACAAAATAATTCAATATTTTTTCTCTCTGTGCAGAGAGAAAAAAAAAACGATGCGCATCGGTACTCAATTTTTAAAAAGAAGTTTGCATATATAGAGCGAAAAAAATTATTATTTACATATAACAAAATTATAATTTATATCATTATAATGTTATTTTATATAATTTTAATTATAATTTAAAATTATAATTTTAATACTTTCCATGTAAAATTGGCACTCTTATTTTTCAAATGTTCATTTTTCGAAAATTCATCATTGAGTAAAATCGAGAAATCAAAGTTTGAGATTAGAACTTGGATTTAACATCCTTACAAAAATTTCTGCACTGTCAAGTGATGAATAATTTGGTGTACATTTAATCTCGCTTTCTTTCAACTTTATACGACTTTCGACTATGTACATGTTTGCGAAATCTTTACTTTCGAGTAATCTTAATCTTGCAAGCTAATATAAAGTCGTGCTTAATAATTTACTAACTATATATTTGTAAATCATAATTTTTGAAACATAATTTTTCGCATTTAAAAGAAAATACTAAAAGATAAAAGCATTATTGCACAAAGCCTAATAATTGTTGCAATAATAATAATATTAACAATAATAATAATAATAATAATAGTTATTATTAAAGTGATTAGTTGTTCCAAATCGATAAAAATATAAAATTCTTTAATTTTTTATGATTCGTTTGAGGCATTTTTCAAAAAGTCTGAAATCTTTCTTTCTTTGATAAGCAATTAGGTTGAAGTTTCAGACGTAGTCTGACGAATATTTTTTTTTGCATTTATTCGATTAAGAATATTAAGAAAAGTTTCCAAAATCATTTTATTTTTATTTATTTACTAGTGGAAAACCGGCCTTGTACGAGTTTTTAAGCAAGGGATTTTATGGAGATTTTAAGTAATTTTAGGGAATTTCAAGATATCTTAAGGAACTTTAAAGGATTTTTAAAAGAATTCAAAAAAGTTTAAGGATTTTCAAGTTTTCACAAGATTTCAAGGGATTTTTATAAGAGTTTGAAAGAGTTATCAAAAGGATGTTCCAGAGATTTTTTTAGAAATTTCTATTGTATTTCACAAGATTTTAAAGACACTTTAAATGATTTTATCAGATTTTAAGTGACTTTAGGGAATTTCAAGGGATTTTAAGAGATTTTAGTGATAAGTAATTCTAAGAAATTTCAATGGATTTCAAAAGAATTTAAGATAGTTTAAAAATTTTCAAAAATTCTAAAACATTTTAAGAGATTTTAAGAAATTTAAGGAATTTTTTGTAATGAGTACACGGAAAAAATTAGTTATCGAAACTTTCCTTGACTGTTATTGACTTTAGGATACGTCAAAAGTTTTAAAATATTTCATAACTTTTTTCTAAAATCTGAAATACTTTTCGTAAAGAATCCTAAAACAGTTATCGAAATTTTCATTGACTTGGTCAAGATGTTGAGAGTCAATGAAAATTCCGATAACTGTTTTAGGATTCTTTACGAAAAGTATTTCAGATTTTAGAAAAAAGTTATGAAATATTTTAAAACTTTTGACGTATCCTAAAGTCAATAACAGTCAAGGAAATTTTCGATAATTAATTTTTTCCGTGTAAGTCAAATGAAATCCTTTAAAATCCTTTAAAATTACTTGAAATTCTTTAAACATTTTTAAATCTTCTGTAAATGCCTTAAAATTGTTTAAAATATATCAAAATTCCTTGATGTTCGTTTAAATCTCTTGAAATATCTTCAAATCTCTTAAAATTCCTTTAAATTGATTAAAATCAGTTGAAATTCCTTAAAATTACTATAAATCTCTTGAAATTATTTTATAATTTTTGAAATCTTACAAAATCTCTTGAAATTCCTTAAAATTATTTAAAATCTTTTGCAAATTCTTTAAAGTCTCTTTAAAATTCCTCTAAATTATCTAAAATTGCTGCTAGTAAATAAATAAAAATTGTGGGTTCTAGGAACTGTGAAAACTTTTTTTTGTTATTATTCCAATAAATGTAAAAAAATCGTTAGACTGGACGTCTGAAACTTCAACACAATTGATAAGCAAGCGTAGAATTGGGAATAAAATTTTTAAAATGATTTCGACCTATAAGATAAATATATTGGCTGTATTTATAAATTATAACATTGAGGCCAATGCGATTATTATACAAAATATACTTTCAAGATCCAGTCTTGGATTCCATTAAAGTCCAATTGTCGAAGGATATTTTATGTGCCAATAAAAGCATCAAAATTTTGGAAGAGAAATCAACAATCTATGCCAAACGTTTGTGAAATTGAGGACATACACGGATGTACGATTGAGTATACATATATACATATATGTGTATACACAATCAAAGCACGAGTTTCGCGCATTGGGCATGTATTGTGTATCATCGCTGGGGAAAGTTCATTGAAGTTCATTTATGCCGACTTTGCACGACTTTGTCTGAACCTTCAACTTTCGAAATTTTCTGAAGTGTTATAAGTTATCTCTCCATTTCCTAGCAAAAAGATTTTTCGAAAATTAAAGTAGAACTTTTTGAGAAAAGATGAATTCTTTGAAAAAAGATGTCTACTTCTAAAAAAGGTTTTCTTGCAAAAATCTCTGAATGAAAATTGATGACTTGAATGCATTTTTCAAATGCAAAAGGAAAACAGGGTTGCAAAAATGATTAATTATTCATTTTTAATTACTAATTACATAAAAGAATTTGATAAATTATTTGAAATTTTTTAAATCTTCTCTAAATTTCTTAAAATCGTTTGAAATATTTCAAAATTCCATGGATTTCATCAAAATCTCTTAAAATATCTTGAAATCTCGGAAATTTCTTGAAGTTTCTTAAATTCCTGAAAATGACACGAAATCTCATAAGATCATTCAATATGTATTTCTGGAAATCCCAATTTAAAAAAAAATCCTTGAAATCCTGAAAAAATTCCACGAAATCCTTAAATATTCTACAAATTTTTTTAAAAATCAGAAAAATATCTTGAAATTCCTTTAAATTATGAGAAATCTCATAAAATACCATGAAATCCTTTGAAATTCACAAATTTTTTTTATAAAAATCTTTTAAATTCTTTTAAAATGCCTTAAAATCCCTTCAAATTTAATGAAATCCTTAAAAATCTACAAAATCTTTTAAAAATCAGAAAAACCTCTTGAAATCCCTAAAAATTTTAAGATTATTTTTAGTATAATTACAATTTTCTTTTGTAATTATTAATTATTTTGAATATAATAAAATTACAGTTTTTCTATGTAAATATTAATTACTCTAGTAAAGTAATTACAAATGTAATTAATTATTTGCAACCCTGAAGAAAAATCGCTTCGTATTCGAAAGACTTAAACGATTCCAAGATACGATATTGGTTACAATTCACATGCTCTTTACAACTCTCTCTCACTCTCACTTGCATTCACGCATTTTTCTGTTTTTCTCTGCTTGCCACGAGGATGCACTTGCATAAAACACAATAAAATTCTTTATTTCCCTCAAGATGCATTTTAAGGGCGTTGGACTCAAATTCAATTCAAAATTCTATTTCTTCATTTTACTCAACAAATATTTATTACAATTAGATATAATTTAGTTTCGCCAACTTTATGCTTGCAATAATAAATATTTTTCACTAAAACCAGTCTGTAAAAAAATTGAATGACCTAGTTTTAGCAAAAAATACTTGTGTTTGAAAAATAAAACATAAAATAGCAAATACGATAAAAGAAGAATTCTTTAAAGAAGAATTTTTTTAACAGAAACTTCTGTAGAAGAAATAAGGAAGAAAATTAAGCATCGCATAATAACGACAACATTAAAGACTTTTTTTTAAATTCCCACCCACTGGAATTCAAGCTCATAACAAACCACAAAAAATATTATTGCCTCATCAAAAGAAAAAGAATCCGTCTGATTGCAGTGCTAGCTTTGTGCATTATTGCTCATTTCTCTACTAGAATTACACAGACAGACTAATTACTAATAAACCGGCAATGTGAATCGGAAGGAAAGCGAAAGAATTAAGGAGACGAAGAAAGCAGACATGGGACTGTGCATTATGTACAGAATCTGTGTCGTAATAATGTAACGATGGAATAAGATTATATAACGAACGACTTGTATATCCTCCATTCTAGTAAAGTACCTAGTACCACCCACTATAATAATTACAGGTGGTACCTGCGGTATTTGATTTCAACGAGGGAATTCGCACCACTACACTTCTTTGATTCTTTACCGATGCTCACGTTCTACAATTAACATTAATCCCACGAAGTATTAATCCTTTTATGGAATTGATTACACTTTCTATATAATAGGGGTTTCACGTATCGAATCGAAGGAAAGTGCCGATTTTTTCATTTTTTTCAGAATTTTTCCAGAATCGATTTTTTAATAAATACAAATTACAATTTTTTTATTTATAAGGGTGCTGGATATCAGCTCCCCGTGCAGAAATTGTCGCAATTAGCCCTATTTAAAATAGGGTTCTGACGAGGCCCTAGTCGACATTTCTATTTTCGATAAAAATATTTTTATATTATTGGAAGTTTCTTTACAATCTTTAAAAAATTTTCAATATCATTTAAAATCCTTTGAAAAAATTAACAAAATGTGTAAATTAATTAAAAATCTTGGAAATCCCCTGAATTGCTGAATTCTTTACATGTTCTTTAAAATAACTTGAAATCTATTTATACCGCTTTAAATTCTCCTGAAATCCTTTAGGAAATCTTGATATCTTTGAAATCTTGGGAAATAACTTAAAATCCTTTCAAATTCTTGAATATCATTTAAAGTCCCCTCAAATATTTAAACAAAATTTTAATACTCTAAAATCTTGAACCTCCTGTGAACTATATTGAAATTTTTTTTAAATTTCTTAAAATCACTTATTGTTTCTATATAATTAATACCTCTTTTTGTAATAGGAGTTTTTTGATAAAATTAAATAGTGTAATAATCATATATTGTAAATAATGAATCCGCATAATAGTTTTTGGGGTATTGACCAGTTTTTCCTAGGTGAGGTATTTACTAGGGCCTTTTTTGGGTAAACTGGCAAGGCTCTGGCCAGTTTTCCTTAAGTAGGGCAATATTCTGCCAAAGCGTTACAAGCCTCGTGTGGGCCTTGCCAGTTAAGCTGGCTAGGGCCACACCAGTGTTAGGGAAAACTGACCAGGACCCTGTCAGAACCCCATCAAAATTTCTGCACGGGTCTAATATAAAAATTCAATATTCGATTGAAGTTTCAGACATCTAGTCTGACGAAGGTTTTTTATTTGTTTATTTTTGATATTTATTAGATTATATAAGAATATCAAAATAAAAGAGTTGTAAAAAATATTTTTTATTTTTATTTATTTACTAGCAGAAATTTACCAGGGGTTGCCTGGGATTTTAAGAGATTTTAAGTGACGAATTTCAACATATTTTAAGGAATTTTATTTAATTTTAAGGAACTTCAAAGAATTTTAAGGGATTTCAAGACTTTTTAAGAGATTTATTTAGATTTTAAGTGACTTTAAGGAATTTCAAGGAATTGTTTCTAATATAGACGAAATCAAATGAAATCCCATAAAATATTATTAAATTATTTGAATTTTTTTAAATCTTCTGTAATTTGCTTAAAATCGTTTGAGATATTTCAAAATTCCATGGTGTTCATTAAAATCTCTTGAAAATTAAAATCTCGTATCTTGAAATCTTGTAAAATCCCTTGAAAGCTCCTAAAGTCCTTTCAAATTTCTTGAAGTTTCTTAAATTCCTGAAAGTGACACGAAATCTCATAAGATCCTTCAATATTTCTAGAAATCCCAATTTAAAAAAAATCTTTGAAATTCTGAAAAAATTCTCAAAACTACTTAAAATCTTTTGCAATTCTTTTAAAGTCTCTTTAAAATTCCTTTAAATTTTAAGAAATCTCTTAAAATTTCACGAAAACCTTCGAAATTGCTAAAAACTCGTTGGAATCTTTTAATTTTGAGAAATTTCAATAGCATTATTATTAAAAATTTACTTGCATTTTTAGTACTTTTATGTCACTCAAATAATACAAGGTATGAACCTTTTATAATATTTTTTTATTTTTTATATTTATTAGATTAAGAATATCAAATTAAAAGAGTTACAAAAAATATTTTTTATTTTCATTTATTTA
Source organism: Synergus itoensis (assembly GCA_904066005.1). Lineage (NCBI taxonomy): Eukaryota > Metazoa > Arthropoda > Insecta > Hymenoptera > Cynipidae > Synergus > Synergus itoensis. Next base: position 7,976 of record CAJFCP010025561.1, read on the forward strand.
CTAGCAGTAATTTACCCGGAGTTGTGTGCGATTTTAAGAGATTTTAAGTGACAAAGGAATTCCTAGATATTTTAAGGAATTTCATTTAATTATAAGGAACTTCAAAGAATTTTAAGGGATTTCAAGAGATTTTAAGCAACTTCAAAGGATTCTCCAAAGAGTTCAAAATAATTTAAGGATAATTAAGAGTTTTCACAAGATTTCAAGACTTTTTAAGGGATTTAATTAGATTTTAAGTGACTTTAAGGAATTTCAAGGAATTGATTCTAATATAGACGAAATCAAATGAAATCCCATAAAATATTATTAAATTATTTGAAATTTTTTAAATCTTCTATAATTTTTTGAAATCGTTTGAAATATTTCAAAATTCGATGGAATCCATCAAAATCTCTTAAAATATCTTGAAATCTCGTCAAATCCCTTGAAAGCTCTTAAAGTCCCTTTAAATTTCTTGAAGTTTCTTAAATTCCTGAAAATGACACGAAATCTCATAAGATCATTCAATATTTCTGAAAATTTCAATTTGAAAAAAAATCCTTGAAATCCGGAAAAAGTTCTCAAAATTAAACTTAAAATCTTTTGCAATCCTTTAAAGTCTCTTTAAAATTCCTTTAAGTTTTCAAAAATCTCTTATAAAATCCCGGACAACGCTAGGTAAATTTCTGCCAGTAAATGAATAAAAATTTTGGATTTTGGAAACATTTTTTAAAAATACGTTTATTCCAATAAATATAAAAAAAAAATCGTTACACTAGACGTCTGAAATTTCAACCCAATAAATTAAATTTCTTATTTTACTTAATAAATGAAAAAATTGAATTTTCAGATAGACCTTGAATGCCCTTAAAAAGACATACAAAAACTGTTATGACTATTCGCAATTTGTTTAAGAGAAAGTTCTTCAGCAGTTGGAAAAAATAGTAAAAGTATACACTATCTTCCCAAGAACGTATCCTCTTACATACGCTCATACGACGTGAGCAAAAATCCATTTCGGTGAAGTACTTCTTCGGTAATCTCACGTAATTGAGCGGCTAAAATTAAAAAGTGGATAAAAGTATTTCGTTTGTAAAAATCGGATAAAAATTCTGCAGAGTAAAAATGGGACAAAATGACTTCTCAGAGGAGTTAAAATGATGATTAATTTATTAATCATGATTAATAAAATAATCACTTTTCTATCTCTTTCTATCACTGTATATACCTGTCTATCCCTTTCTATCTCCTTGTCAATCTCAATTCGCTTTTATATATTTTAATCTCCAGTTCTTTATCCCTTTCTATCTTTATTTCAATCCACATAAACACAAATTTACTAACAGAATAATTTTTTTACTTCTCAGAGCAGAAGCGAAACGCCTCAAAATTGTTCAAAATTGTATAATAATTGTTCCGTTTTTTTGAGAATTTGATTTGTCTAACTTTACTTTGAAAGACATCACACATATCTCACATACATATATACAAACAAAATAGTATTATCCAATTTTTTTTAACCGCTCAATTATGTGTTGAATTAAATAATTTAAAGTTTTTACGGATATTTACTAAACAAATTAGCACCAAGAGAATTCAGCAGGTATCATTATTATTTATACAAAAGTTACGTATAATAATTACGTAACAGTCTACACAGTGTAACGATTAAATAATACGTGTTACAAGAATGCTGAGAATCTCCTCTTTCCCTTGAGTATTTAATCACTTTGATAAATTAGAACCATATGGATTTTGAAGTTAGAGGATGCTATTAAAAATTAGTCTCTTTTTCTTGAACTATTCCCTATTTTGTCATCTCTTTCAAGAGTTTTGAAATTTCTTCAAAATCATTAATGGCACCCTCAGAATAATCCTGATCTAATGTAAGCTAATAATAATTATGATCTGCTGATGCGAAACGAGTTTCAGTCCCATTTTCATCAGTTATCATAGCGAAAGTTTCGGATTGAAATTCATTCCGAAACAATCCGAAATTTTCCGGAATTTGTATCCGAACCAAACAGTTTCATTCCGATCTAAGCCGAAGAAAGTTTACAATCCGAATCAATTCGAGGCCCATTCAAAATCAATTCGAATGAATCCAAGAAAATCGGTCAATTCAAATTAATCAAAATTAATCCGAATAAATCCGAATTGAATTCGATCAATGCGAATTAATCAGAATTAATTCGAACTCTCTATCCGAATAAATCCGGTCAATTCGAATGAATTCGAATTTTTCGGAATCATTTTTAATCATTCGGATAGACCGAATTAATTCGGGTTGGAAGTTCGAATTCATTCGGATCGACCAAATATATTCGAATTAATTCGAATTGGCGGATTCATTCGGATTAAAGGTTCGGATTGCTTTGGAATGGGTTTCGGATTAATTCGTATTGAAAACTTCCTTCGGATTAAATCGGAATGAAACTGTTTAATTCAGATACAAATTCTGAAATGATTCGGAAAGTATTTCAATTCGAAGCTTTCGCCAGGGTAGTGAAGGCACCCGTCGGCAAATCACACGTCATTTTTCACAATGAAAATCGACCACAGTGATTAATTAGTCACGGATGCATTTGCTGGCGAGAGTTTACAAACATCATCTTCAAGTTCTTCATGTCATCAGACATTTCAACGGCGCGGCGCGGAACGTATCGGCTCTCTTAGCATATACAAGATGAGTATGGCCGCACCGATGTGTTCGGGAGATATATATTTTCTTATAGAGAGTGAGAAGGAGGAAACTCGATTTCACCTTATTAATACCATCAACTCGTATAGCGATTTACATGACTTGGCGGAGGGCACCGCGTATAATGGAGGTCACAGACCTTGGGATTCACGCGACACTTGGAGCCTTAACGTATGTACTGACTCGTTGACTTCCAGCGAACTGGAGATTGTTCGATGAAGGCACCGCACCCACGTTCAAGGCCAAGACTTTCGATACGATGTTCAGATCTTCCTGAGATCCAGGAAAGCCTTGGGCGCCACTTTGAAGTTCATTGGCGATGCCGGATTGATAGAGGAGATGTTGAATTTGTTTCGCTGGCGTTGATGGCGGCGGTCTAGATTGCGGGAACTGGGGGAACTGGTTGTAAACAACGCTTTGTGGACTTCTTTGCTGAATGGTATTGAAACTGAAGGTGCTCCTGGTTGGTGATCTAGAAACGGAAGAAAATTTGATATTATGTTTAAAATTCAGCTGGCACCCTGCTGGAAGTGAAGAGATAGAAATCCTATCCTTTTCTAATCTCCATATCAATCCACCTCCACACTTATCTCTTTGAATCTCCTCTTTCCTATCCCTTATTCCCTTTCTATCTCTTGTCTATCTCTGTCTCTATATCTTTCTGTCTCCGTCTCAATTCACATCAATGCCTATCTCTTTCAATCCCCACTTTTCTATCTCTTTCTATCACTGTATATACCTGTCTATCCCTTTCTATCTCCTTGTCAATCTCAATTCGCTTTTATATATTTTAATCTCCAGTTCTTTATCCCTTTCTATCTTTATTTCAATCCACATCCACGCTTACCTCTTTGAATCTCCTCTTTTCTATCCCTTTATATCTCTTGTCTATCCCAATCTATCTCTTTTTATGCCATCTCAATCCACTTCAACGCCTATCTCTTTCAATTGCCACTTCTTTATCTCTTTCCATCTTTTGTCCATTCCCAACTATTTCTTTCTAT
>CAJFCP010025561.1:23085-34953 GCA_904066005.1 Synergus itoensis
TCCCATGTAGAAATTCCGATCGGGGTTTAGTAGGGCCCTGGCTAGTTTTCCCTATTTCTAGTCGGGCGCTAGTTGGGAAAAATGGAGAGGGCCTGACTAGTTCTGTAACGCTGTTTTAGCTAGGTTCTAGCTGGAACTTCTGAGCAGGCCCTAACGAGAGTTAGGTAGGGCCCCGTCTAGACCCTTTCTATTATAATATTTTGGTTATTTACCATCTGTAAAGTACCAAAATTCAAATTAATAATGAATAAAAAATTCTGAAATGTCAAAAGTAAAGTTGGTGTATTTTATACATTATAAAACTATTATAAACATAGTAATAGCACAGTTTTTTTTTCACTCTTACAATTTTATTTTTAACTGTGTTTTTCAATATCTATATCATAAATATTATGATTTTTTTTTGTGAGAATTTGAAATATTTCAGTAAAATGGGCCATACTGGCTAAGATCCGAACAGTTCCTGACTAGAACTTCTTTGTTCTTTTATTCGAATCAGGGCCCAACTAAAACCTGGTTAAAATATAAGATTGGGGCCTAACTAGACGTGCATAGATTTTCTATTCACAAAGAATGGAAAATCCTAACAGTGCCTTAAGGGGTCCTGACTAGAATTTACTGTTCCAGTTGTTCTAGCAAGGACCTGACTACCGCCCTAATGAACATAGGGACAAATGGGGCGATTTCTACGTGGGAATGCAAATATGATAGATAAATAGATAGATAGATAGATAGATAAATAGATAAAGACCTATAGATAGAGATTATAGATTTTTGTTATCAATATTGAATCTTTATGTCAAAAGAGTCTTTAGCGTAAATATTCTCGTGAAAGATCGCGATGACATCCGTGGCTAAAATATGCAATCAGCTTGGGGATCACTAACAAGTGACAAAACGGATGAATTAGGTAGATTTTATGAACGGAAGTTGTAAGCCTCGAGGACTCCTTTCACGAGAGGACATTCTTGATTCTTCGCGAGGACCCTGGTACACGCCCGGGGCTGAGACGAGAGTATTTCGAAACTTTCTAAAACCATCCTGCAGAACGTAGTGTTGGGTATAATAAGAGACACTGAACACATTATTGTGTGTGTGGATGGTCCAGCTCTCAAGCATCAGAGACTGAGTGGAGCTTCGAAACGTGTCATTAATTTTCTGGACTGACTTCGTGAATCCAACACACATATATATATATATATATATATATACATATATATGTGCACAGGTGCGATATACGTGGACATTCCAGAAGGCTCATCACTGTCTTCCGTCTGGGTTTCACTTTCAAATTGTACACCGTTTGGATTTCAAGAATTCTTCTCACTTGTCCGTTGACACACTTATTTATCGGTTCTTCATGTTCAGAAATGTTTTGCCTGTTTTTGCGGTGCTTGAAAACAATGCTTTACAGTTTTCCGGAAATAATAAGGAAAAATTACTTTAATTTAGAGAGTAATTACATTGAGAGAGGAATTACATTGAGAGGAAAAAATCTTAATTGATCGCGGGGAGTCAGTTTAATAACTGACTATATAATAATAAGAGAGATTCATATATGTAGTAAAATATGTCATCATGGTCATCCAATTATGAAATACGATCTCGTAAAGTTCAAGCGTTAATTTCCTCTGTCATGAGGTAGTCAATGATGCCGGAAACATAATTCTTTAATGGGCTCCCATATATTTCTCAAAATCTTCCGCATCGCGAAATGCCGATATTTTATGTGACTCTAAATCAAGAATTGGCTTTCAAACGACTCTCATGACATTTTAACATAAACGAATCTGCGTTTTTACTTGAAAGGTATAAACTCTTCTCCATATTTTTATAAACTCTTCTCAATGTTCAAACAACGGTTTCAAGATATTCCTGACTTTATGGAAGTTATTAACTTTATTATTGGTTTTCTACAATTTTAAAAATGTCTTCATTCATGTTGATTGGCAAATGATTTCAAATTTCACAAATTTCCTTTCCTTTATTGGAATAGCTTTTTCCATTTATAAGAAACAGCATCCATACTTTCTTTCAAGTATTGGCGAATCATCAATTGATGAAAAAGAATTGTCGACTCAGTCGTTTGTCACTTAATCTAACGATTGATCAAAAGATTGAACAGAAAAGTTGGTATACATGTGTGAAAAAAAAATCAAAAGTCGAAAATCGTAGAAATCTGGACTTTTAGACCGTATCAGCATCAATAAAAGAGATGATGTCTATATATCGAGTGATCCAAGTCGAATGAACGTGCAAGTGTTGGTGAAAGTGAGTGTGTATATGTGCGTAACGATCCTCCGATTTCCCGTGTAAAGATGAGCTACTGCATTTTCTAAACAACGATCTGCTCTTTTCTCCACATAATGACTTGGCAGATCTTCTGACGATCGCGAGATGAGAATGATGAAACCGATTTAGACATTCATGATTTTGATCTCGGAATCAATACTGTTTTGATAGGAACTTCCACATTTCCGCGGTTAGATATATACTTTTATTTAAATTACTTTAGTTTCAAATGAAGAAGAAAACTAATTTACTTATGGTTCTATCGACCTTAAAGAACACATTCTCATCAAAGACAAATAATTATGTTCTTATAATTTTCTCTGTATCACGCGTTATTTGGCTCAAAATTTGAATTTTCAATTTTTCAAGAAAATTAAAAAAATTGTTACGTCAGTCCTGTAAGGCATTCAAAAATATATATTTTTCATCCTTTGACTCTTTTTCATATCGTGCGTTATTTGGCTTTAAATTAAATTTTTTTTTTTCAAATTTTTAAAATGCTCTAACTTTTTAATTTTCATCAAAAATGGCTGGCCAACGAACTCGGCCTTCATTTTAGGACAATAAAAGAGTATACCAAAGGACAATCCAATCGGTCAATTTTTTCGAAAGTCATCGTGAACGAGAAATAAAAATGCGCACACACACACACACACACACATGCGTGCGCGTAAAACCATGTTTTATGTTCTTATAATTTTTATAATAATAAGTATATAATTATATAATATAATTTATTTATAATCATATTATTATTATTATTTATAATAATAATATAATAATAATATTATTTATAATAATATAATTATATTATTATAAATATTATAATTTTTTATAATAATAATTTTATAATTTTTATAATTTTTATGTTCTTATAATTTTCTCTGTGTTACACGCGTTATTTGGCCCAAAATTTGAATTTTCGATTTTTCAAGAAAATTCAAAAAATTGTTACGTCAGTCCTGTAGGTCGTTCAAAGAAATAGAGGGGGTAGAGGGGGGGGGTTAGAATAGGAGAGTGGGGATATAGGGGAGAGGGAGAGATGATAAAGGGAATAGAGAGAGGGGGTAGAGGGGGAGGTAGAAGAGGAGAATGAGATGATATATGAGAGATAGGGAGGGGGGAGAGGGGAGAGGGGAGATGAGAGAAGGGGGAGGGGGAGGGGGAGGGGAGAGACAGAGGCGTTGGTAAATCCATGTTTTTTGGGTTCAGGGGGTCACAAAACGTGGAAATTTGACAAAGAATGGGGGCGTCAAATTTTACATAAGTCTAATACCTTCTCTGATGAGAATGTAAAAAGTGAACAAAGAGCTTCGAAATTCCTTCAAAACTCATTAAAATTTCTTAAAACTCCCAAAAAACTCTTGAAATTCCTTAAAAATCCACAAAAACCATTAAAATCGTAAATCTCTTGAAACCCAAGTTAAAATTCACAAGAATCTCTACACATTTCTAAAAACCTCTTGGAAATTCTTAACATTCAAAATGTCTTAAAATCCTTAGAAATCATATAAAATTCCATGAAATTCTTAAAAATTCTACGAAACCTTTTAAAAATGAGAAAAATCTCTTAAAATTCTTAGAAATCTTATAAAATTCCATGAAATCGTTAAAAATTCTACAAAACCTTTTAAAAATTAGAAAACTCTTAAAATCCCTTAAACGCCAGGATGCATGAAACAAAAAAAAAATATTTTTTAGTAAACTACATGAGTTTCTCCAGAGGATGGACTTCTAGTTTTTGAAAATATTAAAAATTATAAAAATGGTATAGTTTTGAAAAAAAAGTTCAAATTTTGCTTAAAAAAACGCTCATTTTTTGTTTATAAAAGTTGTAATTTTTTATATAGCAAAAAGTTAGAAGTCCATCCTCTGTAAAAACATATAATAAAGATTGTACGAAAATTTGAAGTCGATTGGATGATTAGTTTTCGAGCTACACCGGCACCCGATTTTAAAAATGCAGTTTTGGGAAAAACGCGTTTAAAGTTTTCAACTTTTTTTAAAGGACCTTAGCAGATCGCCTTGTATCTCCGCTTCCAATGAATATTTTTTGACGAAAATTTTATGATAAATATGTGAAGACATGTACAATATACTGGAAAAATTTTAGAAAGATTAAACGTGTAGTTTTTTTTTTAAATCTTCAAAAATTGCTGTTTTTTTTTCACCCGAGAAACTAGCATAGCCCCTTAAAACTCATAAAAAATCTCTTGGAATCTTTTAAAATTCATGAAAACCTCTTAAAATTCTCAAAATCTTCTTGAAATTTGACGAAATCCATAAAAATTCCATAAAATATTTTTTAAATTATTATATTCTCTTGACTTCTTTTAAAATTCTTGGAAATTTTATTACAACATTTAAAATTCCTTAAAGTCCCTTAAAATTCTCTGAAACCTTTTGAAATCTCTTAAAACACCCAGAAACCTTTTCAAATTACTTAAAATTTCACCAAAAATCTTCGAAATCTCTTAAAATTCGTTGAAATATATTAAAACTCGTAAAAACCTCTTAAAATTCCCAGAAACTTCCCCAAATTCTTTGAATTCTATGATAAAATTTAAATTCCCTTTATATCTTTTAAAATCGATTAAAATTATTAAAAATCTCATTATATTTCACGAAATCTTTTAAGAATCATAAAATCTCTTTAAATTCCTTGAAATTTCACGAAAACATTAGAAATCGCTTAAAATTCATTGGAATCTCTTAAATTTCTTAAAAATCTCTTAATATCCCTAAAAATTTCAAAAAATTTAAAATACCTTAAAATTCTTTAATTTTAAAAAATCTCTTAAAATTTCATGAATTCTGTTAAAATTCCGTTAAAATTCCCTGAAATATCCTAAAATACCTTAAAATTCTATGAAATCTTTTAAAAATTCTAAAAATCTTTAGAACTTCATATGAAATCACTTGAAAATTGTCAAAATACATTAAAATTTCTAGAAACCTCTTGAAATTCCTCTCTAAAAAAAGTGATCTAACGAAATGTCCCTAAAATCTCGCATGCATTGTTGTTCAGAACCAGCTTTCTAAATTTGAATCAATGAAATTTCAATTGGTTCTTGAATGACTTGAAGATGTAAGAAGTACAATAAATAATCGTGGGCGTGTTGGTCTGTTAGTTCTATAAAGTTTCAAATCAAAGAATTTAAAAATGTTTTGAGGGATTTCAAAAGTATGCAAAATAATTCAGAATATCCTAAAAAATCTAGTGAAATTCTTTTAAATTTCGTAAAATCCCTAGCTCAACAATAAAAAGTCTCGAAAAGTCTTTTATGAATCTCAAGATTCATAAAATTACAAATTTCTTATCCTGTCGAAAATATTTCATGCTACTATAAAATCTGTACAACTCTCATACGACAATTATAATGAAACATACAATTCTTTTTGTCAGTGGCGTAGCAACCGGGGGGGCAGGAGGGGCAGCTGCCCCCCCGTAAATTTGGACGGGGGAGCAATATAGTCATTTTGCCCCCCACTGAACAACAAGTGATAGTTGTTAAAATAACTAAGATGTTTGTGATGCTTAAATGAAAATGCATTTATATATAATATATACTAGTAAACCAACACGCGCGATACGCGCACGATTCTTTATTTAATTTCTTACAACTTCAAGTCATTAAAAAATCAATGAAATTTTCCAGATTCAAATTTAGAGATTATGTTTGAAACAACAATGTATCCGAAATTTTAAGGACATTTCGTTACATCACTTTTTTTAGAGAAATATTTCAAGAAGTTTCTAGGAATTTTAATGGATTTTGACCATTTTCAAGTGATTTTTACGAGTTTCAAGGAATTTTAAGAGATTTCAAAAGGTTTCAGAGAATTTTAAGGGACTTTAAGGAATTTTAAATGTTATAATAAAATTTCCAGGAATTTTACAAGAAGTCAAGAGATTTTAATAATTTTAACGAATTTTCTGATTTTTAAAGGATTTTATAGAATTTTTAGGATTTCATGGAATGTAACGAAATTTCTAATAATTTTAATGGATTTTAAATGACGTAAAGAGACTTTAAATGTTATCGTAGAATTTTAAGAATTTTAAGAAGTTTCTGGGAATTTTAAGGTAATTTTATTGAGGGATTTCAAAAGAATTTCTATATATATATGATTTTTAAAAGAATTTGTAGAATTTAAAAGCATTTCGAAGCTTGTTGTAAAATTTTAAGGGATTTTATGAGATTGTTCTAATTATTAAAAGATTTTGTACAATTTTTAAGGATTTCATGAAATTTGATAAGATTTATAAGGATTTTAGGAAATTCTAAATGTTAAGAAATTCCAAGAGTTTTTTTTATGAATTTATAGAGATTTTTGCTAATTTTAACTTGGATTTCAAGAGATTTATAATTTTAATGGTTTTGTGGATTTTAAAGGGATTTCAAGAGGTTTTTGGGAGTTTCAAGAAATCTTGAAGAATTTTAAGCGATTTCGAAGGTTTTCGTGAAATTTTAAGTGATTTGAAAAGGTTTCTGACTGTTTTAACAGATTTTAAGTGATTTTAAATGTTGTAATATAATTTTCAGGAATTTTAAAAGATATCAAGAGATTTCAATAATTTTAAAAAAATTTTATGGAATTTTAAATAATTTTGTGAAATTTTATGAGATTTCTAATAATTTTAAGGGATTGTACGATTTTTAGAAGATTTTATAGAATTTCAAGGATTTCATGGAATTTAATGAGATTTCTAATAATTTTAATAGAGTTTAAAGGACGTCAAGGGACTTTAAATGTTATCGTATAATTTAAAGAATTTCAATCAATTTCTGGGAACTTGAAGAACTTTTCACGAATTTTAAAAGATTTTAAGAGAGTTTTATGAGTTTTAGAATATTTTATGGGGTTTAATTGATTTTAAATTTTGTCAGGTAATTTTATTGATTTCTCTAATTTTTAAAAGATTTTGTAGAATTTTTAAGGATTTCATGAAATTTCATAAGATTTATAAGGATTTTAAGAAATTCTAAATGTTGAGAAATTCCAAGAGTTTTTTTTATGAATTTATAGAGACTTTTGCTAATTTTAACTTGAATTTCAAGAGATTTATAATTTTAATGGTTTTTGTGGATTTTTAAGGGATTGCAAGAGAAGTTTTAAGAAATCTTAACGAATTTTAAGCAATTTCGAAGGTTTTCATTAAATTTTAAGTGATTTGAAAAGGTTTCTGAGTGTTTTAAGAGAATTTAAGGGATTTTATGAAGTTTCGAGGAATTTTAAGAGACTTTAAGGAATTTTAAACATTGTAATATAATTTTTAGGAATTTTAAAGGAAGTCAGGAGATTTTAATAATTTTAAAAATATTTTAATGGAATTTTAAATAATTCTGTGAAATTTTATAAGATTTCTAATAATTTTAATAAATATTAAAGGACGTCAAGGAACTTTAAATGTTATGGTATAATTTAAAGAACTTCAAGCAGTTTCTGGGAATTTTAAGAAGTTTTCACGAATTTTAAAAGATTTCAAGAGAGTTTTATGAGTTTTAGAATATTTTATAGGTTTAAAGGATTTTAAAGTTTGTCAGGTCATTTTATTGATTTCTCTAATTTTTAAAAGATTTTGTAGAATTTTTAAGGATTTCATGGAATTTGATAAGATTTCTAACGATTTTAAGAAATTATAAATGTTGAGAAATTCCAAGAGGTTTTTAGGAATTTGTAGAGCTTTTTGCGAGTTTTAACTTGGATATCAAGATATTTATGATTTTAATCGTTTTTGTAAATTTTTAAGGGATTACAAGAGGTTTTAGGGAGTTTTAAGAAATCTTAATGAATTTTAAGGTATTTCGAAGGTTTTCCTGAAATTTTTTTGCGCCATTAGTTTGTTTTTCTTCTTTCATCTACAAGTAATTCAAAAGCCAATCAAGTTTGCAACAACAATGTCTGCGAGATTTTCGAGACATTTCGTGACACCACTTTTTTAAGATAGGAATATGTATATGATGACTTTTTGTCATTCGAGTTTGCCCCCCCACGAAAAATTCCGTTGCTACGCCCCTGCTTTTTGTTATAAAATATTTAAGACCCATTTCCTTCCGCTGATAGTTTCGATTTCACCCCAGCCGATTGTTCTTGCACACATTATTATTTGAGATGTTTCATTTTGATTATGAAACGTATAAAGATGTTTCGTTTTCTGCGTTACATGTTTCACTCGACCATAAAGTAAATTCAGAAACATCAGTTGTCCATAAAAGCCATAACTATGTTTGGTCGATCGCAATCTATCGAGAGGCAGGACAATAGACGGTGAGTTAAGAGCGCCATTATAAAGCTCTTATTGGAACGTAGACTCAGACAAGTGCCATTGTTATTTCCTATACACTTGCTTCTTCTTGTATTTATTTACAGCAGAGAAAGGGGTATACATAAATAAAGTTCTGTAAATATCAGCGAAAGAATCTTGGAAACCGTGGACAATTACCGAAGATTGATTAATGTTATTAGCGAGCAATTAGCATTCTTCATCGGCTCAGATATTTCCGCATAGTCATAAATTAAATTTTTCTCAGGTTTAAAGACCGCTACCAAGTTAAGCCAAAATTTTATTGTTCTATTTTACATTTCATTATTATAATTAGACTTTTCAACACTCGATCATAACACGCAATGAGTGATTGCATTAATTGGCATTTATTTAGCGGTAAACGATCAAGCAGCAGACAGAAAAAAATCGATTCTCACGCGATAGAACAGAATCAGAGTGAATCAGAGTGAAGAGTTAGGCTCTAATTGCAATGCCTTGAATCTTCAATTTCTAGCGCACTTGGAGCATGTCTATAATGATACTTAATTATCACACGCTGTTTGAAATTTTGAAACAATTTGCGTCTTCTGTCTTCAGAGCATTATGTAAATTTTATAGTCCGATTATTAAATTTTCTTCTTGTGATTTGTAGAAATGATATTGTTTGATACAGTTTAACAATTTTTGACTATAATATTTCACGATATTTTGTGGGATGTTAAGTAATTTATTTATACACACTAGCAAACGGAATTTGACGATTTTTAAGTGAATTTTATATGAAATTCCAAAAACTTTTTTTAGGATTTTTAAAATATTTTTAAGAATTTTAAGGGTTTTCGACGATTTTCAATTTATTTTTAGGAAATTCAAAAGATTTTTAGGATTTTAAAAAGATTTCGTAGAATTTTAAGGGATTTTAGGATATTTCGTGAAATTTTAAAGGAATTCATGCAATTTTACGAGATTTTTATGAAATCTACAGGATTTTAAGGGTTTCTAAATATTTTGAGATTTTGTGGAATTTTAAGAAGTTTCTAAGAATTTTAAAGAATTTTTAATGTCCTGGAATTTCGAGGGATTTTATGGAATTTTAAGAGATTCTTAATAATTTTAAGTAACTTCAAGAGATTTTTCTTATTTTAAAAAAATTTTCGGAAATTTTTAAGGATTTCATGGAACTTGAGATTTAAAAATGTGCCAGCGAATTTTATGGATGAATTTCAAAAAATTTTTACGAATTTTAAAAGATTCAGTAGAATTTAAAATTATTTCAAAGACTGTACATTTTTTAAGGGCTTTCAAAAAATTTTTTGATTTTTAAAAAGTATTGTAGAATTTTTATGGATTTGATGGGATTTTATGAGATTTATAATAATTTTAAAGGATTTCAAGAGATTTCTCTGATTTTTAAAAGATTTTGTAGAATTTTCAAGAATTTCATGGAATTTCAAAAGGTTTCTAGGATTTCTTTTTATATTTTTTTGAATTTTAACAGGGATTTCAAAAGATTCATAATTTTGGAGATATTTTTGGTATCTTAAGGGATTTCAGGGATTTCTAAGAACTGTAAGAGATTTTAATTAATTTTAATTGTTTTTTAAGGCTTTTTGTGAAATTTTAAATATTAGGGGACGAGCAATCAAACGATTTTGTTTTTCAAAGGCATCATTCAAGTTAATACAACTTGACAGCTAGTTTACTATAAGTTTCAAGGGATTTCAAGATATTTCGTGGAATTTTAAAGGAATTCGTGCAATTTTAAGAGATTTTTAAAAGAATTTTAATGGGTTTTGAATTTTGTAAAATTTGGATGAATTTTGTAAAATTTAGAGGAATTTTGAGAGATTTGAAAGATTTTGTGTGAAATTTAAAGAGATTTTAACGTATTGTATGGAATTTTGACGATTCTTATGTGATTTCATCTCAAAAAAATGCCTAGTTAAGTTAACTAGAATTTTGGGTTAAATATACCCTAAATATTTTTTCTGGTTAAAGTAACCAGAATTCTGATTATTTTAATAAGAATTGCTAGTTAAAGCAACTGTCAAATCAACCAGAATTCTGGTTACTTTAACCAGAAAAAATAGTTAGGGTATATTTAACCCAAAATTCTAGTTAATTTAACTAGGCGTTTTTATGAGTGTAAGAGAATTTAAGAGATTTTTATGATTTTTAAAAGATTTTGTAAAATTTCTAAGGTTTTCATGGAATTTGTTGGGGATACCTAGGAATTTTTATTTATTTTCACAAATTTTAACGAATTTCAAGAGGTTTTCTAGGAATGCAAGAGATTTAAAGAAATTACTATTGATTTGATGTAACTTATTTGAAGTTTCTTTTTCAACTTTCAAGAGATTTAACAAAACTTGCAATTGTCAAAAATATTTTGATTGATTATCCAGAAACTTTTTTTCAAACTATAAGAAATTACTAAGAAGTAGGAACTATCAAATAATTATAACTTATAATAATATTATTAATAATAATTATATTAATTATATTACTATAATTAATTAATTATATTAATAATTATTAATATTATTATTATTAACTTATAATAATAATATTATAACTTATAATTTTATAATTATAATATTAATTATCATATAATTATAAAAAAGGCGAAAAGTTGACAAATTCTGAAAATATTTGAAATAGGTGAACAAATTTAAAATTGTCGAAATAATAAATAATAAATAACGTGAATAAGTGACGACCTGTGACGACTTTAATATTAAGGCCATGTCAGACTTATCCGAAATCTGACTTACCAGCCTCTTGGTTAAAAATATTATTCAGAATTAATTTCAGCAACATAACTTTTTTAAAAAACAATATATCATCTTGAAATTTTGGAATATGAAACAGAAGATAATAAGTTACGTTTATCTACTTCGCTTCATTAGAAATTTTAAAAAAAGTTTAATTCTAAAAAATTAAAACTAAACTCTAATTTTCCACAACGAGGTATAATAAATTCAAAATCAGGTAGTCTGTTTCCCACGAACATCGAGGTTGATGATTATTGACACAATCAAATGATCAGTGTTTTATTTTCGAGTGGGGTAACGAGTAGTTGCTCTCACAAGCAAGTGACCTCACCTCGGACCTCAAGGTAAGACCACAATAGACCGACGTAGCATTGACTTGACGTAGACTTGACATAGCAGTAGCGTGGACACGATGCGCGCGCATGCATTGCCAACTGTTTAGTTTTATATGCGTTCGTGTTCCACTGTTTCGAACGGCAGAATAAAAAGTAAACAGTTGGCAATACATGCGCGCGCATCGTGTCCACGCTA
>CAJFCP010025561.1:39953-69364 GCA_904066005.1 Synergus itoensis
TACCAAATACAGTGGTGGCCCAACTCTGACAGTGGCCCAACTCTGACGACTTTCCCCTATATTATTAGGATGGTAATTTTTTTAAATTAATTCGGAATCCTTTGGCTCTTAGCAGTTATGATATAAAAATATAAAAATAATATAATAATAATAATATAATTAGAATATATTTAAACAAAGAAATAAACAAAAATTTGGGCGCCAATCTTGAATTTTTTCAAAATTTTCAAGTAATTTTTACGAAGTTCTAAAAATTTTCAGGATTTCTAAAAAATTGCATAGAATTTTAAGGTATTTCAGTATATTTCGGGAAATTTTAACAGAATTCATAAAATTTTAAGAGATTTTTTAAAGCTACGGAATTTTAAGGAATTTTAAATATTTTGAAATTTTGAAGCATATTAAGAAGTTTCTAACAATAAGAACTTTAAGAGATTCCAATGAATTTTAAGTGATTTCAAAAGTTTTCGCAAAACGAGGAATTTTAAGAGAATTCAAAAGATTTTTATGATTCTTAACAGATTTTGTGGAATTTAATGAGATTTCTAATAATTTTAAGAGGTTTTCATGAATTTTAAAATTTCAACGAATTTTAAATGTTGTAATAAAATTTCCAAGAATATCAAAAGAAGTCAAGAGATTTTAGTAATTTTAAAAATATTTTACGGAATTTTTAAGAATTTTATGAAATTTTATGAGATTACTAATAATTTAAAGGGATTTTCTGATTTTTAAAAGATTTTCTAAAATTTTAAGGAATTCATGGAAATTAATGAGATTTCTGATAATTTTAATAGATTTTAAAGGTCGTCAAGAAACTTTAAATGTTATCGTAGAATTTATTATTTTAATTTATTTATTTAAAGAATTTCAAGAAGTTTCTGGTAATTTTAAGAAGTTTTCACGAATTTTAAAAGATTTCAAGATATTTTTATGAATTTTAAAATATTTTATGGAGTTTAAAGGATTTTAAAGTTCGTCAGGTAATTTTATTGAGGGTTTTCAAAAGAGTTTCTATACATATATAATTTTTTAAAAATTTTGTACAATTTAAACGGATTTTGAAGGTTTTCGTAAAATTTTAAGGGATTTTATGCGATTTTTATACTTTTTCTAAGGTTTTGTAGAATTTTTGAAGATTTAATGAAATTTTATAAGATTTCTAAGGATTTTAAGAGATATTTCTAATTTCTAAAAGGTTTCGTAGAATTTTTAAGGATTTCATGGAATTTTATAAGATTTCTAAGGATTTTAAGAGATTTTAAATGTTAAGAAATTTCAAGCGATTTTCAGAAATTAGAGATTCTTGCGAATTTTGACTTGGGTTTCAAGATATTTACGATTTTAATGGTTTTTGTGGATTTTAAGAGGATTTCAAGAGATTTTCGAGAGTTTTAAGAAATCTTAACGAATTTAAGGGATTTCAAAGGTTTTAATGATTTGTTTGAATCATTAGTTTGTTTTTCTTCATTCAACTTCAAGTCATTCAAAAGCCACTCAGATTCGCAACAACGATATATGCGAGATTTTTTTTTAAGATAGAAATTTCTAAACAAGAGGTCAAATAAAATCTCTCCACCTGCAAGCTATTAAGACAAAATCAGATATGAAGAACAATCCATTAGCATGTTCTATGGGTTTGTATTGACCAATTGAAGAAGTAACAAACGATTCTGTGATCTTAGAGCTTCTGAAAAGAGCGTAAAGAGCATCTGGACTTAAATTCTCTTACATCGTTTTCTAATTACCCCAGTCCTCCATAATTTATTTTCAATTGCGAGTTAAGAAGCGTTTGTACTCCGCAATTGGTTATACCGGCCGGCACGTAGCTCTCTATGCGGAGGATCAAATCGGAGCACATTATTCCCAGTTCTCCTGAGGCTATCAAGAATCAATGCTGCTCAACGCTGCTACATAATGCACCAAAGGATCACAGTGTGCCCCGTATATGTTAATGATACTATTGATCTCTTGTAGTTTCCGCATTTGCCCCCGAGCCGACGACGGATAGAGAAACTCGTGACCTGAGAAACCTATGATTGCATTGATAATATAGAGCAAGGGTACAACGAGCTTTGAAGCAAAGGGAAAATTCTACCTAGAATATTGTATATGTTGCTATCGGATTCGATGAGAACATTTATTTAAACTGCTGCAGGGAGAGAAATTTTCGGTAATCTTGTTTGAGAAAATTGAAATTTGTCTGATCTGAGAGAATTATACATGACATTTATATATTTTTGATTGATCAGTTGGGTGGATTGGAAGTTTCTTAATATTTACAATCTCTTAAAATCATTAGAAATTTCATCAAATTCCATGAAATTCTTAATAATTGTACAGAATCTTTTTCAAATTAGAAAAATCTCTTGAAAACCCTTAAAATTTCACGAAAACCTTCGAAACCCTTGTAAATTCTACAAGATCTTTTAAAATCATAAAAATCCCTTTATACCTTTTAAATTCAATTAAAAGTATTAGAAATCTCGTCAAATTTCATGAAATCCTTAAAAGTTCCACAGAATCTTTTAAAAATTAGAAAAATCTCTTGAAAACCCTTAAAATTTTACGAAAACCTTCGAAATCCTTGTAAATTCTACAAAATCTTTTGAAATCCTTCAACAAAATTCCCTTTTAAATCGAATAAAATATTTTAAAAGTCATAAAAATCCCTTGAAATCCGATTGAAATCTGATCAAAGTCGTGAAAACCTCTTAAAATTCTCAGAAACTTCTTGAAATTCTTTAAAATTCTACGATAGCATTTAAAATCTCTTTAATTTCTTTAAAATTATCAGAAACCTTTCGAAATTTCGAAATTCTACTTTGAGTTTTGAAATCCCAGGAACCTTCATAAACCCTCTTAAAATTTCACAAAAACCTTCAAAAACGTTAAAAATTCATGAAAATCTCTTAAAATCTCCATAAACTTCTTGAAATTATTTCAAATTCTACGATAGCATTTAAAATCCCTTTATATCTTCAAATTTAATTAAAAGTAATAAAAATCTCGTCAAATTTCATCAATTCCATAAAAATTCTACAAAATCTTTTAAAAATCAGACAACTCTCTTGAAATCCTTTAAAATTATTGAAAACCTCGTCAAATTCCATAAAATCCTTAAAAATTTCATAAAGTCTTTTAAAAATCAGAATAATCTCTTGAAATTCTTTAAAATTATGAGAAATCTCATAAAATTTAATAAAACCCTTAAAGATGGGATAGTCTTTTAAAAATGATTAAAACCTCTAAAGTTTTTTTTTTAATTCCTGTAAATTCTACGATAACATTTAAAATCCCGTTATATCCTTTAAAATCCATTAAAAGTATTACAAATCTCATATAACTTAATAAAACCCTTAAAAATGCGATAGTCTTTTAAAAATGATTAAAATCTTTAAAATTCCCTTAAAATTCCTAGGATTCTATGATAATATCCTTTAAAATCCATTAAAAGTATTAGAAATCTCATCAAATTCCATGAAATCCATAAAAATTCCACAAAAATTTTCAAAATCATAAATCGTTTGAAATCCACGTTAAAATTCATGAAAATCTCTCAAAATTCCTAGAAACCTCTTGAAATTCCGTAAAATTTAAAATCCCGTAAAATCATTAGAAATCTCTTCACATTCCATGAAATACTTAAAAATTCCATAAAACCGTTTAAAAATTAGAAAAATCTCTTGAAACCCTTTAAAATTATTAGAAATTTTATAAAATTTAATAAAATCCTTAAAAATGCGATAAAGTCTGTTAAAAATCATTAAAATCTCTTGAATTCTCTTAAGATTTCTGGAAATTCCATGATAAAATTTAAAATCCTTTAAAATCCTTTAAAATTATCAGAAACTGTTCGACAAGTTTTAAAATCCCTTAATATCCCAGAAACCTTTATAAATCTCTTAAAATTTCACGAAAACCTTCAAAATCGTTTAAAATTCGTGAAAATCTCTTAAAATTTCTAGAAACTTTTTGAAATTCTTAAAAATTTTATGAAAACAATGAAAATTCCTTTTATATCTTTTAAAATCCATTAAAAGTATTAGAAATCTCATCAAATTCCATAAAATCCTTAAAAATTTTACAAAATCTTTAAAAAATCAGAGAAATCTCTTGAAATTCTTTAAAATTATTGTAAATCTCATGAAATTCCATGAAATACTTAAAAATTTTACAACTCTTTTAAAGATCAGAAAAATCTCCTAAAATCACTTAAAGTTATTAGAAATCTCATAAAATTCCACAAAATTCTTCGCAATTCTTAGGAATCTTTTAAAATATCTTAAAATTCCTGGAAATTCCATGATAACATTTAAAATCCTTTAAAATCCTTTAAAATTATCAGAAACCTTTCGAAATTTCGAAATTCTACGACAAATTTTAAAATCCCAGATTCTTTCTAAAATATTGTATGTCTTGCTATCGGATTCGATGAGAACATTTATTTAAACTGCTGCTGGGAGAGAAATTTTCGTTAATCTTGTTAGAGAAAATTTTAATTTGTCTGATCTGAAAGAATACATGACATATATATTTTTGATTAATTAGGTGGGTGGATTGGGTGGTAATTCCTTGATAATAAGATAATAATTGCTTTGTGTAATGTGTATCTGAAATTCTGAACGCGTGGAGTGATGGATGAGAATTTATACGTATTGCACTTCAGAGTATGATGTATGGTTTCGTATTAAAGAAGAGAAGGTCTATTCTTGCTTTGCATGTTATAGAATAATTATATATGGCAGATCACATTGTACTTAGATGAAGAAATTGAGGTGGAGAGGTAGAGATATGTCTAGAGTAGATAATCTCTTTGTTAAACGTTATTTTATTGTTGTAATGATATATTCGTTCTCACGAAAAGTTATATTTGGAAGAAAACTAGGTGTGGTATGAAATGGCTTCCATTTTCACCTTTTCCATTTTCATTGAACTGGACTTTGATCTTTTGCAATTTACATATATATTTGTAAATATAATTATATATATCCTTGAATGACTTGAAGTTGAATGAAAAAAAAAAAACTATAATGGCGCAAAAAAATTTCACGAAAACCTTTAATATCCCTTAAAATTCGTTAAGATTTCTTAAAACTCACAGAAACATCTTGAAATCGCTTAAAAATCCACAAAAACTATTTAAATCATCAATCTCTTGAAACCCAAGTTAAAAGTCGCAAAAATCTCTAAAAATTCCTAAAAACCTCTTTGAATTTCAAAATATTTAATATTTCTTAGAATAAAAATCTTAGAAATCTTATTGAATTCCATGAAATCTTAAAAATTCTACAAAACCTTTTAAAAATTAAAAAAGTCATAAAATCCCTTAAAATTTTACGACAAGCTTCGAAATCCTTTTAAATTATACAAAATCTTTTAAAAATCATACATGTGTAGAAATCCTTTTTAAATCCCTCAATAAAATTACCAAACAAACTTCAAAGTCCTTTAAACTGCATAAAATATTTTAAAACTCATATAAATCTCTTGAAATCATTTAAAATTCGTGAAAACCTCTTAAAATTACCAAAAACTTCTTGAAATTCATTAAACTCTACGATTAATATTTAAAGTCCCTTTAAATCCTTTAAATTCCAGGAAAATTATTAGAAATCTCATAAAATTTAATAAAACTCTTAAAAATGCGATAAAGTCTTAAAAATCATTAAAATCTCTTGAACTCTCTTAAAATTTCTGGAAATTCCATGATCAAATTTAAAATTCCTTAAAATCATTAGAAATTCCATGAAATCCTTAAAAATTCTACAAAATCTCTTAAAAATTAGAAAAATCTCTTGAAATCTCTTAAAATTATTACAAATCTCGTAAAAATCCCACAATATCTTTTAAAAATCTAGAAATTTCTTGAAAGCCTTTAAGAAATGTACAGCCTTTGAAATCCTTTTAAATTCTGCTAAATCTTTAAAAAATCGTAAATTTCCATGAAATCCTTTTAAATTCTCACAAAATCTTTTAAAGATCAGAAAAATCTCTTGAAATCACTTAAAATTATTAGAAATCTCTTAAAATTCCTTTAAATCCCATAAAAGTCTTACAACCCTTTTTAAATTCCTTAAAATTTCACGAAAACATTAAAAATCGCTTAAAATTCATTGGAATCTCTTAAAGTTCTTCGAAACCTCTTAACATTCCTCAAAATTTCGAAAAATTTAAAATCCCTTAAAATTCAGCGAAATTTCATGAGTTTTTGAATGATTTGAAGTTGTAAGAAGTAAAATAAATAATGGTGCGCGTAGCGCACGTATTGGTTTGCTAGTATTTGTAAATTTTCTTCATAAACAAGGTTTGAATAACAACTGAAGTTAAGAGTTTCATTCACACCGAAGAATCGTAGGTCAAAGTTCATTTGAGGTGTAGGTATTTAATTTTGTTTTGGCGCACCTTGGATTCAATTGATTAGACATTTAATGGCTTTTGGTTAAAAATGATGTTCATAATTTCCATGTGTGTATATAAACACACACGAAAATAGCAATAACGCGATCCTTCTTATGCGCAGTTTCCAACTTTCACTTCTTGGTCCCACAATATTGCCGAAGAATGTCACGAAGAGACCGGTAAAAATGTCATCTGGTTATCGATATCGATACCATGAGAGATGCTTCACAGATCTATATCTCTGAGATCGTGTTGTTAGATCAAAAAATGTTGTTAGAAAATATCTAATCCTTATTATGTGAACAAAGCAAATTCCTTCTCTGTTTAAGGAAAAAATCCCTAGACTACAAATTATTTTGTCCCATTATGCCATTGCCATTTTTATTGTCCCTTTCTTCGTGTTAAAGTCTCTTCAAATAAACTTCAGCTGATGATATCTATTTTATTTTATTATAAAACACAAAAGTTCACTACAAAAAAGTCGTTACAAAAGTGTTTTACCATAAAAGTGTTTTAAATATTCATTGAATTGTCATTTATATATTTGCAAACTCAGGTGCGAGTAAAACAGACATGAAAAGTGACTTATTGAGGTGAGAATAAGCAGTTAGAATTAAGTCACGGTAACTGTCACAGAAGAGTTATTATTTGCGTTAGATTCTCGAACCTTGGAAGAAAGCCAACTGATAAATGTTTTTACTGCAATTTAGAAAAGGAAAATTGTCAAAGACATCGCTTCATCAAAATGTCTATGAATCTGCTCAGTAAACTGTGAAGAATTGAATGTGAAATCACTGTTGATTTCAATATGTCAACAAAGTCATCAATAAAGGAAAAGTCACTCTTCCTTTCATCAAGATCCAGAGAATTCTTTCTTTCTACATATTTTCTCCATGAAAAACAATAGAAAAGAAATTGAGGTTTCAGGAAGGCGATTTTTGTACAGCTTTCTTTGTCTCATGAATAAGCGAAAGAAGAAAGGACAATAAAAATAAATATAAGAACCGACGTCTGGTTTTTGTTCAGCAATATATCTATTATTATATATACCCGATTTGTGGTCATTGGTCAATGACCTAAAGAATTAAAGACTACGATTTATGGCCTAACGTATGGCATATTCTAAAAAAAGGTTGTAATTACTTTCTCTTAGACGTCGTTTTATCTTGAGGTCAAGGTGCCTCGCTGAGAATTTCTTCGGCAAACTTCTAATGCATACCTTACACATTATAAGGATATTGATCCACCCTCTAATACTATCTTAAAAAAATGGTGTTACGAAATGTCTCGAAAATCTCGCATACACTGAGAAAAAAGATTTAGTTATTACAACAAAAACGTTTTGTTGAAAAGTTTTTGTTGCCTTAGCAAAATTTTGGTTGTTAACACAAAATTATTTTGTTGGGCCAACAAAATATTCTGTTGGTAACACAAAATTTGTTTGTTGAGTCTGTTTTTGTTGACCTAAACAAAGTTTTGTTGAGCCAACAAAACTATTTGGTTAGTCCAATTAGATACGAGACCACGCATGCGTATCAGAAACGCGAACTCGTTCATATGCTTAGAGTTCCGTTGAGACATCGGTCAAAGACGGATGTGTCTTGTGCAGTTTTGCTTTTTGCTACGGTGTACAAACCACAAGTTGCGATTACGATAGTGTGTCATTCCAGCAGTTGTTGCTAGCGCTAGGCACTCAGCGTGCGAGTGCTTTATATCTCCCAGGACTGGTAATTATTACCAAGCCTGGGATCTGGTGAGTAACCTATATTCCGCGGCCGGCGGCGGCCATTTTTAAAGAACTAGGCGCCAACCACGTGATAACGTGTGTGCTTTAAATCCCTGTAGAGTATAGTGTGCGATTTAAATCCCGGTTAAAATAGAATAAATAAAAATTCGTGCGGAGGCATGCCCTCCAGCACAATCATGGCTGACGTCTCCTCGTTAGACGACAGCACCCAATCCCTACAGCTTTCGAATGAAGCAAGTAGAGGCGCGGAAGCCCTTTTGTTCCTCAAAAACGCGTCCGACAACCCCGATCTAATTTCCGACGATTCAAGGAAAAGGCTAAGGGGGGGTAAAAAGAAACCGCGCAACAATAAGCCTTCTGATTCCCACCTCACCTTTATGGATGAAAGCCAATCTTACGAGTCGGGTATGGAGTTTGGAGAGGTCGATGAAATCCCCCCAACCCTACCCTATAGTAAAATCATTCCGGAGACCCAGACGTCCCAGATCCCTGAGGACTCAGCTAAATCCCAGACCGGCCCCAGCCACAAAAATCAAGAAGTAATCAGGGAGACTGTCCAGCTCCGCTACAGCGTGCATGAAAAGGGCGAATGCCCAATTATAATCCAGCGCGATCCCAAATCACCAAATTCTAAACTGAACCTTGCCCCGGACACTTGCGGCCGACTGCTCTTAAAGCATTTTCCAGGCCAAATTAATGATATACGTAGTAGCGGTTTCGGCAAACTACGTGTCATGGCCAAATCATCCAAAATTGCAAATTTTCTGCTTAATGAGATCCCTAAAAAAATCGAAGGTCTCATTACAATCGTCCCATCAAGTTTCGTTTCGTGTCAGGGAGTCATCCGTGGGGTTTCCCACGAGATTACTGACGGAGAAATCATGCAAAACTTGGAGATTCTTGGTTCGTTGAGAGGCAGGACCAGGGTTATCGGAGTCTTACGACTCAATCGAAAAACCATTGACCCTGAATCCCAGCAAACCAAATTCATCCCCACCAAGTCTATTCTGATTACCTTCGAAGGCACATCCCTCCCAGAGAGAACATCCCTCTTCTTGGCATCCTTCTCGGTCGACCCATACAACCCAGACCCTAGAATGTGCAACAAATGTTTCAGGTTTGGTCACATCAGCAAACACTGTAGGTCCAATGTTCGTTGCAAACGATGTGGCTCCACGGAAGCTCACACTGATGTGAAGCCGTGTCCCAACCTCGATAGCCCAAAGTGCGCAAACTGTGGGGGAAACCACATGCCCACTTACAAAAGTTGCCCAGAATTCATCTTCCAAAAAGACCTCCGTGTATTTGCAACCAAATACAAGCTATCATTCAAGGAAGCCAAATCAATCCTCAGATCTGGCAAACGAGCTGACTACGTTCCCTCCCCCCCTCCCTCTACCTCACAAGCATTCAATTTTTCAATGTTTCCTGAACTGAATGATGCACCCACTCCCTCCTTTATCAACCCACAATCGCAGGCCTCTACACCATCCTATTCTCAAACTCTGAGATCTTCTCCTACAACTCCATCTGAGAAACAAAAATCTCAAATAAATAGGAATCATGCAGAGATTATGCCGCGTACTCGTAGAAATCCTGCGACACTTTACTCGCACTCGCTCAACAATGGCAGAAGTGATAGCTCCTTGCCCAATGGCTTCGCTCTCAGATCTCCACCCGCATCAACTTCATCTCCAATCTCTCCCTCCCCCTCTGTTTCTCCTGTACCATCCTTCAATGCTTTTACACACATTGAGGACCCAAAAGATTCCACGGTTTCAATCATCAACGCGACCCTATCTGCTCTGATGAGTTTGATAGAGATTATAGCCTCGAACCCCCTCAAAACAGAGGAAAGTCAAAACGTTTTAAATAAAATACTAAGCTGTGTAAACCTTCTCACTAAAACTTTAATTACACATAATGGCTCAGCTTAATGGATTGAGAATTATGCAATGGAATTGTCGAGGAGTCTTGAATAAACAAGGCGACCTCTCAAATATCCGTGACAAATTCGATATCCTGCTTCTGTCCGAGACCTTTTTAAAACCTTCGAATAAAAATTTCAAAATTAAAGATTTTAATATCATCAGAGCAGATAGGCAAAGCAATAGCCGTGGAGGCTTAGCCATAGCCATTAAAAGGGGAATTACGTTCTCCAGAATCACTTCTGTTCTCAATATTGAAAATAGTCTTGAGACCCTAGCAATCTCTGTGGGAACTTCCACAGGTGAACTTCTCATAGTTTCTCTTTATAAAGTGCCCGCTTCCAATAATTTCATATTATCGGAAACGTGGACCAACTTGTTCAATTCAATATTTGATTTAAATTCTAGGTCAGTATTTATTGCTGGTGATTTCAATTGTCATAACTCATTATGGGGAAGTTCCCACAATTGCAACAATGGCTTAGAGCTGTGCTCTTCCCTAGACCTCACAAATCTCATCCCCCTTAACACAGGTGAACCTACTTACCGAACTCGACCAAATAGCCCCCCTTCAATTATAGATTTAACTTTTGTATCCCCTAATCTCATTAATACCTCTTCTTGGGGTGTATGGGATGATACCTTGGGTAGTGATCACTTCCCAGTGATCTCAAGCTTAGGAGTCTCAATCCCAATAGCTCCCTTCTTTTCCCATAAATACAAGCTCAAAGGAATACACTGGCCCACCTTCTCCACCACCCTTTCGGAAACTATCTCCCAAAATCAAATCTTCAACTCTCCAAATGTGGATTGTATTCATAAATACGAAGCATTTGTTGAATGTGTGGATGAAGCAGTGGTTTCTGCTTGTCCAAGTCCAAAAATTTCCCCCAATATCAACCATGCTTTCTCTCGCAAGAAGAACTTTGTCCCAGCTCCCTGGTGGGACAAGGACTGCGATGAGGCAATTAAAGAAAGGAAGACAGCTCTGGCTGCCTTTAGAAGATGCCGAAACGATACTAATTATATAAATCTAAATAAAATAGAGGCAAAGACTAAACGCACTTTGAATACGGCTCGTAGAACTAACTTTAGAAAATTCTGTGAGTCTTTAGATAGAACAACCCCAATCTCCAGAATCTGGAGAGTTATTAAATGCTTCAAAAATAAATATGCACAGCCGGAAAATGCGTCCTGCTCTGGGGACAGCGAGACAATCAGGAGCTTACATACTTTAGCCGAAGAAATGTATCCCCCAACAGTTTTTTTTGATAAATTTCCAAAAAACTTTAAGAGCAACGAATTTCTTGAAGCTCCTTTTACAGAGTCAGAACTTTCCATTGCCTTGAATTCTCTTAAAACTAAATCTTCCCCGGGATTAGACAAAATTGATTACAATATTATTATTCGTTTCTCTGAAGAAGTAAAGTTAATTCTGTTAAAAATTTACAATGAAATTTTTCTTTCTGGATCTTTTCCAAATTCATGGAACAACTTCCTCATTCTTTTTGTACCAAAAACAACACCAGGTAAATTTCGACCAATTTCTCTAGCCTCATGCTTATTTAAGGTAATGGAAAGGCTTATTTATAATAGACTTACATGGTTCATAGAACATAACCACCTCCTTTCTCCTATGCAATTCGGTTTCAGGAAAAGAAGATCCTGTGCGGACAATCTTGCTATTCTGTCAACCGAAATCCTTTCGGGTTTCAATAATAGAGAGATTGTAGCGGGCCTGTTCCTGGATCTGAAAGGTGCATTCCCTAGCGTCATTCCTCAAATCCTTGTCGAAGACCTCAAAGATATAGGCGTCCCCTGGCAAATAGCTAGATTTATATACAATTCCATTTCTTGTAAAAACATATTTTTCAAAATTAATGGCGAACTAACAGGCCCTAGGCGCAGTACAGTTGGCCTTCCTCAAGGAAGTATTCTCAGCCCAATTAATTACTCTATCTACACCAGAAAAATTCATTCTCTTATACCCAATAATTGTTTCATTCTTGAATTTGCAGACGACATTGCAATTTGCTGTCGCTCAGCTGACCCAAATGTTTGTATCCAATCACTTCAACAAGCCCTTGATTCTCTTGCTGCCTCTCTGGAGCGAAGAGGCCTCGAGCTTTGCCCGGAGAAGACCAAATTGATTCTTTTCAATAGGCGAAAGCTGGATACCTCTAACCCTGCATTATCTCTAACTCTGAACGACACTTTGATCTCCCCCTCCACTCATGCTAGATTTCTTGGAATCATTTTTGACTTTAGTTTTTCCTTTCAATATCACTTCCTCTATTTATGCGATAAAACAAGAAAAATCCTTAATATTTTAAAAGTTCTGAGAGGTACCTGGTGGGGTGCAGACCCTTCCATCCTTAGGATGGTATACGTCTCACTCATCAGGAGCAGTGTAGAATTTGGATCCCACATCTTTAATTTCTCATCCCATAAATATTTTGAAAAAATCGAAAAAATTCGGAATCAAGCTCTAAGACTAGCCATAGGCTACAGAGGCAGTACCCCTATCAACGTTATGTTGGCAGAATGCTGCGAGCCCCCTTTTAAAAAAAGATTTTGTTTTTTAGCTAAAAAATATCTAATTAAAACCTTTTCGGACTTCAATCATCCTCTTTCTGATAGAATTTCGTCACTATCAGAAAGTATCAAAAACAAAAGTAATATCCCCAATCAATTTGTCCTTCTAAATGCCTTTCAAAAAGTAAAAGACTTTAAACATAGAATCCGCAGAACAGACTTGCATCCCCATTATGAATTCCCATATGAAGATATCCTTTTCTCCCCTAATATAAATCTAGAGATAGGTAAAATAGTTCAGAACAGCCCCTCTCCAATTCCTCATTTCAAAGATCTTGTTGATACTAGTTTTAAGGACTACCTTCATTTTTATACTGATGGTTCAAAGTCTGCTACGGAGTCATTGGCCGGTTGTGCAGTGGTATGTCCAAGTGCTAGCTTTACCCGTATGTGGAAGCTTCCGGAATTTGCCTCTATTTTTTCCATTGAAGCTATAGCCATCCTTTACACACTAGACTACATTATTAATAACCGCTTTTCGAAATCAGTTATTTTCACGGACTCCTTAAGTGTCCTCCAGGGCGTTGCTACCAATTACCCTGGTTCAATTAATTCATACCTAGTCTTTATAATCAGAAACCGCTTAACGGTCCTAAGCAAAATAAATTGTACAGTTTCACTCGTATGGATCCCAGGTCACATGGGTATCCCAGGCAATGAGGCAGCCGACGTAGCGGCTAAATCAGCGGCTAAAAACGCCCCTCTCTTAAGAATCTGTCTCCCTTTCTCCGATTTCTTTAGTTATGCTCGGAAAACCCTTGATGATAACAGCAACAATTACTTCATAGAAGTAGGGAAAAATAAGGGTACCCTGTTCACCCAGCGCTATTATAGATATAATAAGAAACCTTGGTTCTCAACATTTAGTGCTCCTAGGAGCTGGACAGTCTCTATTTGTCGAATGAGAAGCAATCACTATTCATTAAACGCGAGCCTTGCTCGCAAAAACATTATTTCCTCTAGTGGTTGCCTATGCGACCCTAATATCGACGAAGATCTAGACCATATTTTCTGGGCCTGCCCCAGATTTGATGCCTTCAGACCAGATTTAATTAAAGCCCTAACAAAAATCTTGAAATGCCCTCCCCCATTTTGCTCATATCAAATTTTAGTCAACCCATCAGTTAAAGTTGCTTCTCATATTTTCAAATTCTTGCATAAAGCCAATCTAAAAATTTAAACCCTCTCCCCTTTTACAAGTCTGCCCTCGGGCGGGGGGAGCTCTCCTAATCGAGGACTCCTGCCGCTCGCGGCCGCTGGCTTGTGTAGCTTTCGAATTGCCGCCGCTGCCGCCATAATAAGTCGGGAACCTGGGCTGGCTGAGCGATCTCCCCGAGATGGCGCAGTCGAGCCCTGCCCGGCCTCTCGTGTTACAGATTTTGCGGAGTCCACACTCCCAACAACCTGGTCATGGCCGAATATATAAAGCTCAAAGAGCGAATATAGCGCCAACGAAGAAGAAGAAGAAGAAGAAGAAGAAGTTCATATGCTTAATATGGCGGATGACTGCGGATGACGTTGTTCTGTGCGCTTTGGTGTTTTTCTTTCGATATGTGTTTCGTTCTTTGAATTGTAATTATTGAAATAAAAATAATGGCAGATAAAGAAGTGAGAAAAATTCTACAAGACTGGGGCTTAAAATGCCTAAACGCGACACCTTCAAAAATAAGTATATGTCAAGCAATTTAAAATTTTAACCTATAAATTCGAAGGAGAGTCGTTTGTAAACTGGGATTACTAATATATATAATAAATGTTTAGGTACTCTCACCACGTTCTCAATGTCATGAGCTTTAAAAATAAATGTTTATCTGTGTTCTACATATTTTATAATTTTTATTTCATACCTTTGAATCACATAAAATTACTTTTTAAATCAGATCAAAATACTTATTATATATTTTCATATCCCGGAATCATTCATAAGAAATAACTGATTTGCAAGAAAAATTTATTCACTAATTCATTCCGATGTTACTTATGAATTAGTATAAATGACTTTCTCATACAAATCGGTTCTTTCTTATATTTAATTTGGGTTTTGAGAATATAAAAAGTATTTTTTCATCTGAATAATATATATACATATATGGTATACCAACAAAATTATTTTTTTAGGCTAACCAACGAATTTTGTTGAGTCAACAAAATAGTTTTGTTAGGCCAACAAAACAGTTTTGTTGAGCCAACAAAACAGCTCAACAAAAAAATTTTGTTGGCTCAACAAAACAGTTTGGTTGCACAAATAACAACAAAATTATTTTGTTGAGCCAACAAAATTTTTGTTGGTCAAACCAAACTGTTTTCTCAGTGTACATTGTTGTTGCAAACCTGATTGGCTTTTGAATGACTTGAAGTTGAAAGAAGAAAAAAAACTAATGGAATTTATTAAGATTTAAAACCTCTTAAAATCCTTAGAAATCTTATCAATTCCATGAAATCCTTCAAAATTCTACAAAACCTTTTAAAAATTAGAAAAATATCATAAAATTCTTTAACATTTTACGACAATCTTCAAAATCCTTTAAAATTCTACAAAATCTTTTAAAAATCAGAAAATCCCTTCAAATTATTAGAAATCTTATAAAATTTCACGAAATTCTTAAAAATTCCATACAATATTTTTAAAATTATTAAAATTTCTTGCATTCTTTTAAAATTCCTGGAAATTTTATGACAACATTTAAAATTCTCTTAAAATTCTCTTAAAATACCCAGAAACCTTTTTAAATCACTTAAAATTTCACGAAAACCTTCCAAATCGCTTAAAATTCATTGAAATCTCTTAAAATTGGTGAAAACCTCTTAAAATTCTTAGAAACTTCTTGAAACTCTTTTAATTCTAGAATAAAATTTAAAGTCCCTTTACATCGTTGAAAATTCATTAAAATTATTAGAAATCTCATTAAATTTCAAAAAAATTTTAAAGAATCATAAAAATCTTTTGAATTAGCTAATATTCCTGGAAATTTCACGAAAACATTAGAAATCGCTTAAAATTCGTTGAAATCTCTTAAAGTTCTTAGAAACCTCATAATCTTCCTCAAAATTTCAAAACATTTCAAATTCCGCGAAATATCCTGAAATACCTTAAAATTCCATGAAATCTTTTAAAAATTCTAAAAATCTTTAGAACTTCGTCAAAATCACTTGAAAATTCTTAGAATCCATTGAAATTCCTAGAAACCTTTTGAACCTCTCTAAAAAAGATGATGTAACGAAATGTCTCTAAAATCTTGCATAAATTTTATTATTGTTTGAAATCTGCTCGCTAAATTTGTATCAGCAAAATTTTATTGGTTTTTGAATGACTTGAAGTTGTAAAAAGTAAAATAAATAATCGTGCGCGTATAGCGCACGTGCTGGTTTGCTAGTACTATCTTAAAAAAATGGTGTAACGAAATGTCTCGAAAATCTCGCATACATTGTTGTTGTAAACCTGATTGGCTTTTGAATGAATTGAAATTGTAGGAAAGAAAACAAAAGAATCGCATGCGTGTTTTTTTGTCCTCGTCTCTTAAAATTTCAGGAAAACCTTCGAAATTTTTTTAAATTTATTAAAACATTTCAAAATTCCTAGCAATCTCTTAAAGTTTCTTATAACATTTAAAATCTCTTAATATCATTAGAAATTTAATTAAATTCCATGATTCTTAAGAACTTTACAAAATCTTTTAAAAGTTAGAAAAATTTCTTGAAAATCTTTAAAAATTCACGAAAACCTTCAAAATCATTAATCTCTTGAAATCCATGTTAAAATTCGTGAAAATTTCTAAAAATTCCTAATAGCAAACTCTAAAAGTTTCTTAAAATTTAAAATCTCTTAAAATCATTAAAAATTTCATCAAATTCCATGAAATTCTTAAAAATTGTACAAAATCTTTTAAAAATTAGAAAAAAATCTCGAAAACCTTTAAAATTTTACGAAAACCTTCGAAATCCTTTAAATCCTATAAAATATTTTAAATTTCATAAAAATCCCTTGAAATCCGATTGAAATCTGTTCAAAGTCGTGAAACCCTCTTAAAATTCCCGGAAACTTCTTGAAATCCTTTGAAATTCAACGATAACATTTAAAATTCCTTTATATCTTTTAAAATCCATTAAAAGCACGAGAAATATCGTCAAATTCCTTGAAATCCTTAAAAATTTCATAAAATCCTTAAAAATACGATAATCTTTTAAAAATGATTAAAATCTCTTAAATTCTCTTAAAATTCCTGGGATTCCATGAAATTCTACAAGTTTTAAAATCCCAGAAATTTCTAAAAATTCCTAGAAACTTCTTGAAATTCCTTGATATTTAAAATCCCTTAAAATCATTAGAAATCTTGTCAAATTCCATGAAATCCTTAACAATTCTACCAAATCTTTTAAAAATCAGAAAAATCTCTTGAAATCTTTTAAAATTATTAGAAATCACATAAAAATCCATCAAATCCATAAAAAATCTAAAATATCTTTCAAAAATCGACAAATTTCTTGAAAAAAAAAAAATGTAAAAAAAATGTAAAAAAATGTACAGCTGTTAAAATCCTTTTAAATTCCACTAAATTTTGATTATTTGAAAAGTTATAGTTGAAAAATTAATTTTTGAAAATACAATTAACCATAAAATCCTTATTTTTTAATGAAATGCATTAATCATATAGGTCAATCGATTCGTCTGGATGAAAGGAATCTTCATTTTCCTTGCATCAGCTTTAAATTTTGAATATTTGAGAAGTTATAGTCGAAAAATAAGTTTCACTAAAATTATAAAAGTACGTAAAACTTGCAAAATTAAATATTTTGTTAAACCCTTGTAAGAAATACAACTTGTAAGAAATACCATTACAAAGCTTCCTCTATGAGGAAGCAAAATCTTTTAAAATTCCCAGAAAATTCTTGAAATTTTACGATAAATTTAAAATCCATTTATATCTTTAAAATCCATTAAAAGTATATTAGATATCTCATAAAATTCCATGAAATTCTTTAAAATTTTCACAAAATTTTTTAAAGATCAGAAAAATGTTTTTTAAATTATCTTAAAATTTCCTGGAATTCCAGGATAACATTTAAAATTCCTTAAAACCCCATAAAACTCTTACAAACCTTTTGAAATTCATTAAAATTTCACGAAACCCTTAGAAATCGCTTAAATTGGTTGAAATCTTTTAAAATTCTTAGAAACCTCTTAAAATTTCTAAAAATTCAAAAACATTTAGAATCCCTTAAAATTCCACGAAATATCCTAAAATTCTCCGAAATCTTTTTAAAATTCTAAAAATCTTTTGATTTTCGTAAAAATCACTTAAAAATCGTCAAATTCCCTTAAAATTCCCAGAAACCTCTTGAAATTCCTCGTTTAAAAAGTGATTCCTCTCTAAAAATGTCTCAAAAATCTCGCATACATTATAGTTTCAAATCCAATTGGCTTTGGAATGACTTGAAGTTGTAAGAAAAAAAAAAACAATATAATTGCGCGCGTATTGGTTTGCTAGTTAATTTAAAAATTATTTTCAAAAATTGTTTTACAATTACCCAAAACTGTGATTTATGACTATCCATTTTAATTTACAATGATCTGTATATAATATGAACAATCAATTCAAATCAATTCACAATTCGATGAATTTAAATGATAATAAGATTGCCGTTTGAATGGGTGCCGGTTTACTTTGATATAGATTTAAAAAGTGTCTAGTAATGGAAAAGTGAGATGTTCCTTCGTGGGTAGAAAGAACAATCACGCGTGAGTTGCTTTTAAATGTGTATAAATGTATGTCGTACCTCCTCTCTTGTCCTATTAAAATAAAAACGATTCTACACGAACGAAAGACGATTCTCCTACACGATTGTTAATTCCTGTCAATAAAAAACGGTTGGCACGGGTTAGTGTATATTGGAGAGAGTGTTTGTCAATTGACATACTATACAATTAGATCTATTAGAGATATGTTAGCTTGGCTGGAAATCTCTTTTTGACGTCATGCTGCATTGCCGACGTCCGAAGCTTGTCGCCTTTTCCTCTCTTTACTTTATAAGGCTCGGTGTAACTATCTATAAGTACATAAAATAAACCCATGACGAAATAATACTTTTTGGAAAAATTTAAATTACATGATTATAGTTTTAAGAGAAATTCTCTGATATCCTGTTATAATTTGTCAGAAACGCGTTATCGGAAAAGTTACTTTTTTTAGTGACGGAATAACGGTAAATTTTTAATACGTTCCTATCTTAAAAAAATCGTGTCACGAAATGTCTCGAAAATCTTGCATATTATACATTGTTGTTGCAAACCTGATTGGCTTTTGAATGACTTGAAATTGTAACAAGGAAAACAAAATAATATAAGGTAAAATACCCAATTAACGACACGTACCCGATTAACGACGATTTGAATTTCGTTTATTTAAAAAAATATATATACAATATTAAATATTGCAACATTTCACTCTAATTTATTCTGCTATGAATATATTTTATGATGACGTTTGAATTTGTCGATATTTTCATTTTATTTAGACGTTTTCATTAATTCAAATTGAACTGCTCCGCTTCGAAACGCCATTCACGCCTGAATTTGCGCCCCATTTTTACTTACAAGTCTCGCGGGTTATGTTGTGTTGTCACTAATTTTTCCGACGTGAATAAACGAACTTTATACAAGGTAAGTTAACAAATGTTTATTAAAAAGATCAATAAACCATGTAGTGTACATGCAAAATCTAGAAATTCAATAAAATTATGGAAAATCAAAGCGTCGTTAATAGGTTCCAAGGAGCGTCGTTAATAGGGTTACGTCAAATTTCTCGCGTCGTTAATAGGTTACATGCAGAGGTATAAAAAAAGCGTCATATTATCAACAATTTCATAGATAGAATTCCGTAGCCACCGTTTTTTGATGCCGAAATAATAGAACTTTACATAGGAACAAACATTCCGAAGTAAACAATTTTTCAAATCTTTCAATTTACGTTTTTTCTGTAGGGTGATCGTAAAAGTGTCGTTAATTGGGTATTTTACCTTAGCGCACATGTTGATTTGCTTAAAAACACTTGAAACTTAAAAAAAAAAAACTTCTTAAAACTTTACAAAACATTTTAAACTCCTTCAAAATTCGTTAAAATCTCTTAAAATATTCTTAGAAACCTCTTTAAATTCGTTGAAATTTTTGAAAATACCTAAAAATTCTTATAAATCCTACAAAAATTCCACGAAATCCTTAAAAATTCAACAAAATTTTTTAAAAATCAGCAAAATATCTTGAAATTCCTTAAAATTATAAGAAATCTCATAAAATACCATAGAAACCTTTAAAATTTCACAAATTTTTAATAAAACATCAAAAACTCTTAAATTCTTTTAAAATGCCTTACTTCGTTTACTAATTCAATTT
Organism: Synergus itoensis; assembly: GCA_904066005.1. Lineage (NCBI taxonomy): Eukaryota > Metazoa > Arthropoda > Insecta > Hymenoptera > Cynipidae > Synergus > Synergus itoensis. The sequence continues at coordinate 60,013 of CAJFCP010025561.1, forward strand.
AGTAAGCATTTTTACTATCAATTAGTTAAAAACTACTAATTTGCAGTAATAAACTACTAATTCATTCAGTAAGGCTCAGTAATTGATTTAGTTACCCTTACTGAATGAATTAGTTGTTTTTTACTGTGAATTAGTAGTTTTTAATTAATTGATAGTAAAAATGCTTACTAAAGTGAATTAGTAAACGAATTGGCACTAATTCATTAGTAATTTCTTTACTTTAAAATCCTTCAAAATCCATACAGTATTTTAAAAGTTAAAAAAATCTTCTGTAATTCATTAAAATTCGTGAAAATCTCTTAAAATTCGTAGAATTTTTTGGAAATTCCTTAAAATTCCCTTTATATCTATTAAAATTTATTCATTAAAATTATTAGAAATCTCATAAAATTCCATGCAATCCTTTAATATTTCACAAAATTTTTATAAATCATAAAAATCCCTTAAATTCTTTAACTAAAACCCTAGAAACTGTTTCAAATCTCTTAAAATTTCACACAAAACCTTCCAACCCCCTTAAAACTCGTTGAAATATCTTAAAATTCCTCCAAATTTTACAACATTCAAAATTCATTAAAAACCTTTAAAATTATTTAAAAAATCTCTTAATATTGCACGAATTCCTTTAAAATTCTACGAAATCATTTAGAAATTCTAAAATTCTTAGAAACCTTTTGAAATTCCTCTCTAAAAAAATGGTGTCACGAAATTTCTTGAAAATCTTGCATACATTGTTGTTGCAAACCTGATTGGCTTTTGAATGACTTGAAATTACAACAAGGAAAACAAAATAATAGCGCACATGTTGATTTGCTGGTCTCTTAAAACTTTACAAAATATTTCAAACTCCTTCAAAATTCGTTAAAATCTCTTAAAATATCCTTAGAAACCTCTTTAAATTCGTTGAAATTTTTGAAAATATCTAAAAATTCTTAGAAATTCTCCAAAAATTCCACGAAATCCTTAAAAATTCTACAAAATTTTTTAAAAATCAGCAAAATATCTTGAAGTTCCTTGAAATTATAAGAAATCTCATAAAATACCATTGAAACCTTTAAAATTTCACAAATTTTTAATAAAACTCATCAAAAACTCTTAAATTCTTTTAAAATGCCTTAAACTCCCTTAAAATTTCATGAAATCCTTAAAAATTTCAGGATAACTTTTTCAAAATTCTTTTAAATTCTACGAAATCTCTTGAGTAATAAAAATCTTTTGAAATCCCTCAGTAAAATTATCCGACAAACTTTAAAATCCTTCAAAATCCATACAGTATTTTAAAAGTTAAAAAAATCTTCTGTAATTCATTAAAATTCGTGAAAATCTCATAAAATTCGTAGAAATTTTTGGAAATTCCTTAAAATTCCCCCTATATCTATTAAAATTTATACATTAAAATTATTAGAAATCTCATCAAATTCCATGCAATCCTTTAATATTTCGCAAAATCTTTTATAAATCATAAAAATCCCTTAGATTCTCTTAAAATCATTTAAAAATCGTCAAAATTCCTTAAGATGCGTTAAAATCTCTGAAAATTCCATGAAAAATTTTCTAATTCCGTAAAACCCTAGAAACTGTTTCAAATCTCTTAAAATTTCACACAAAACCTTCCAAATCCCTTAAAATTTGTTGAAATATCTTAAAATTCCTCCAAATTTTACAACATTCAAAATCCATGAAAATCCTTTAAAATTCTTTAAAAAATCTCTGAATATTGCACGAATTCCTTTAAAATTCTACGAAATCATTTACAAATTCTAAAATTCTTTTGAATTTAGTGAAAATTACTTGAAAATCATCAAAATGCCTTAAAATTCTTAGAAATCTTTTGAAGTTCCTCTCTAAAAAAATGGAAATCATTTTTAAATCACGAAATGTCTTGAAAATCTGGGATACATTTTTGTTGCAAATTTGATTGGGCTTTGAATGACTTAAAACTGTAAGAAGAAATACAAAATAATCGCGCGCTTATTAGCGCGCGTTTTGGTTTACTAGTTATCATTAAATATTGATTGTCATAATTTCGTCAACTTTATCTCAATATCTCCCTTCATTTTATCAAGTCTTTAATTACATACATATTATCAAATTCTAAGTCACCCCAGCAGTATAGAAAGTGCAAAATGTCTCAGTTATCAGCGAAGGAATAGTTTAACTGCTACTTAGTGATTTTCCACCCTAAGATTGGATGCAACTGGCGAGAAATCACAGAAATTATCTTCCGACATCTATACTTTGTAGATGTGCGAGCTTATGCCTCTAACTGCCATTCTGCAGACTTTGACTGAAGCACACCTACTAATAGTCGATAGAAACGTGAGAAATCGCGTAATTTGCTATTGGATCTGCAATTTAATTTTCCAATTGCTCAAATGCTCATGCAGTTCATATAACACGCAGAACTTCCCAGGTTTATGATCTGTTTATGTTAACATTGTAATAATCGGTTTGCACTAATGTAATTATCTTTTTTCTATTTTCTGAATATTGAATATTTCCTGAATATTCCTATATTGCCTTTCAATAGATATCTAATCATCTTAATTGATAGATTAATCATTATTAGCTTTAATCCATCTCTTACGTAATTTGAAATTTAATTTATATTTGAATTAAAAGTATATGCAAAGAAAAATTGCAATAAGATAAACCTTTATATTTAAATTATGAATGTATATCTTCATTTCAGATATATAACCAGATATAACTCATTCATTCCGCAGATGTTAATGACACTTTCGCTGATTTGAATTTAGACTCAAAAACATTGTCGAGTTTAACATTTTCTAAGCATGTAAAATTGTAAAACGCTCATAATGAAGTGTTTTCTTTTCGATGCTAAACAGTGATACGCGATGACAGTAAAATAAAATTTCTACGACTCAATTAACTGATTATGTGGGATGTGAGTTTATCGAACAGAAAAGATGCGTCTAAACCGGAAAAAATGAAGATGTGCAGTTTAAATAGCAAGAGTGAAATCTTAAACAGGAGGCTATAATTAATATTTCTTTTTTAGTTATTTTTTAATTTTTTATTGAAATATCCTAACATTTTTGTCCTAGATCAGCGAAAACGCACAAGGATCATCAATATTTATGGAAAATATCACTATAATACCATAATCGTAAAGAAAAGAGACACCTTTATGTTCTTTACAGAAATAAACCGATGAAAGTTTGCTCAGTCGCGTCTATACTTTTACAGTTATTGTTGATGACCAAGGTAATTTGCTTGGGTGTCTTGGATTTTATGGACTTTCATGGGATTTGAAGGCGTTTCGAAACTAAGGGATTCGAAGGCATTTAAAATTTTTTTTTAATTTTAAAAAAATTAAAAAAGATATTTAAAAGGGATTGTCAAGAATTTTTAAAAGGATTACTACCAATTTTCAAGAATTTTGAGAAATTTTAGAAAAGAAAAACAATTTTAAAGAGATTACTCAAGTTTCTTGAGAAAATTTAAAATAATTTTAAAAGATTTTATAGTTTTAAAAGATTATCTGGGTTCTATCGGATCCTATCCGTCATTTTAAGCAGGGTAGATAAGCTAAAAAAGGATTTGGACAAAAATTTTAAATGTTATAAAAAAATAAAAGGCATTAAAAATTATTTTGTCAATTTTAAATACTTTAAAATATTTTAACAATAATTAATGATTTCAATTATAAATTATAGTTAATTTAATGACTGTAGAGTAACAAGACTTCTTTCCAAATAAATGGCTTTCTAATTTGGATTGTTTTGCTCTTGAAGTTTTTAAAATTTCCATTTCGAATTATGTATACCTTTAAGATTATCTTTCAAGTTGGCGAAACTTTGCATAAATGCTTAATTACTTCTTTTATATGAATTATAGTGTTATTAAAGGAGAATCCAATCGTTAATTTCGATTTTTCTCGTTTAGCTTCTGCCTGATTAACGACACACTTGAATATGTAAAAGAAGAAAGTTGTCCCCACTAAAATGCCCAGGGGGTCCTAAGGTGTCTTCTCTTCCTCTCCCAATTTGAATTTCATTATAATTTCGCATTTAACATATAGTCAATTTCTAATTAGCATAAAACCAATTTATTTCACTGTTTTTACTAAATAGAAACACAATGCTATTTAATCTTACTAATATTTATCAAATAATTGATCAACTAAATTGAAAAAAATTAAGACTTTCGAAACTTAAATTTAAGTATTTTACTATGAATCTTTATTTTAATTTATTTTTATCATATTTTTAAAGGCTCTTTAATATCTATTATTAATTTTATTAGGAGATTTAAAAATTGTAAATGATTAAAAATCTATATTTCCGTTAAATATCGATATTAAAGAATTTAAAGGATTTTAAAAAACTTTCAAGTGACTTTGAGGAATTAAAGGAGATTTCAAGAAATTTTAAGTGATTCTAGGGAATTTAAAAGGATTTCCAAAGAATGTAAGGATTTTCCAGAGGTTTCAGAAAATCTAAAAAATTATAAGATATCGTAAAGGACTTTAAAAAGATTTTAGTGAATTTTAAGGAATTTAATAGGGTTTCAAGAAATTTTAAGTGATTCTAGGAATTTAAAAGGATTTTAAGATATTTTCCAAGATTTCAAAGATATCAAGATTTCCTAAAGGATTTCAGGAGAATTTAAAAAAAACTTCTGAAAAAAGATCATAATACTTTCAGGACCTTCAATTATTTAAAAATATTTGTAAATTTTGTAAGAGATTTTAAATGATATTAAAGAATTTTAAAGGATTTGTAAAAGATTTCAAGTGATTTTAAGGAATTTAAGGAGATTTCATGAAATTTTAAGTGATTCTAGGGAATTTAAAAGGATTTCCAAAGAATGTCAGGATTTTCCAGAGCTTTCACAAGATTAAAATAATTATAAGATGTCGTAAGAGACTTTAAGAGATTTTAGTGAATTTTAAGAGATTTCAAGTGATTTTAAGGAATTTAAGAGGGTTTCAAGAAATTTCAAGTAATTCTAGGGAATTTAAAAGGATTTTAAGATATTTTCCAAGATTTCAAAGGTATCAAGATTTCCTAAAGGATTTCAGGAGAATTTAAAGCGATATAAATAGATTTCAAGTTATTTTAAAGAATGTTTGTAGAAATAAGGCGAGTTCTAAGATTTTAAATTAATTTACACATTTTGTTAATTTTTTCAAAGGATTTTAAATGATTTTAGGAAATTTAAAGACATTTCAAGAGATTTTACAAGATTTCAAAGATATCAAGATTTCCTATAGGATTTTAAGAGATTTTAAGTGGTTTTATAAAAAGTTTAAAACGATTTCGACTTTCAGGACTTTCAAGTATTTAAAAATATTTGTAAATATTGTAAGCGATTTTTAATGAATTTCAAAAATGTCACAGGATTTTAAAAGAATATGAAAAAATTAAAGAATTTTCAAGAAATTTCAGAGTTATTAAAACATGCCAAAGGATTTCTAAAGATTTCCAGTGATTTTAAGGAATTTCAAAGCATTCAAAAAACTTTTAAAATTTTGAAGTAATTTGTCAATTAAAAATATTTTAGTATTCTTCTTATAATTTGTTAAACCTCTTAAAATTTACTGAATTGATTAAAAACTCTTGTAATTTTTTAAAATCCCTTTAAATCTCTATTTATTAAAAATTCAAAAAATTTCTTTAATATCGAATATTACTTTTTAATATCTATTATTAATTTTATTTCCAGGAAATCTAAAAATTGCAAATGATTAAAAATCTATATTTCCGTTAAATATCGAAAGTATAATGCTAATCGATGTATCGTGATTTTCACATTGCACTTGACCGCATTTAATCCAAGTTATTCAAATGGCTTTTTACTTTCATTCTCGCGATGTCCGTCTCCGTTTTTACGAATCGAAATGATAAACACCGACTCGTTTAGCATAACACACCTTTTTATTCAGAGATACTTTTTCAGTCTCCAAGACTTTCAGAAATCGCACAAATCATCAACGATTCAAAAGCACGATTTTTGACAACCCACTTTCAGGACGTCGAACTTATTTCAGCCAGGAACGAACGAATCAATTCCAATTCCTATTCTGTTGGCACTTATTATTTATGTCAATAATGACACGACAATTTTATCCTGAATATTTAGTCCAAAGGAACACGCACTGTCACTTTACACTATTTATAATAAACCAAAACCAGCAGAAATACAATACATATAAGCGTTTCATAAGTATATAAATAATAAAGCAGAAAATATGTAGAATTAAGCAAGCAAACCAAATTTTTCTTTAATTTTTTAACTTTCAAACCGCAAAGTATATTAAAAATGTATAATTAACGAGAATCATCAATAGTTGAAAACTGTTGTTCATAGATTATATAGTTATCAATTTTTTGCAAAATTTTTATCGTGGTTTTTATACTTTATAGGATTTATTGCCCAGTGAAATGAAAGATCTTCAATCTCTAAATGAAAATGAAAATTTAATTTAAATCTTTTGATTATTTATTTAGTTTATAGATTGCTTGCAAATAGAGGAGGTTGAAAAATGAAAAAAGTCTTTTTTGGGAGAATTTTAGGTAAAAAATAAGGAAGATGAAGAAAGTATAAGAATAAGAATAAGAAAGAAGAAAGAGAGAAAGTATATACGTGAGGTGTGAAGCGATCAAGTAAAAGTGGTTTCTTTACTCACCAAGCGCATGATGCTGTCTGTGCTCTCTCTAAAGAGGATCAGTGCTTTTACTGAAGAAGAAGTAAAGAAGATCTGGACTGAGACCCAACAACTGAAAGCAAAAGGTGGGGTCTTCAAAATAACGAAGTGGTAATGGTAATGGCATGATGCGACTTCAGTGGGAAGATATGGATAACATCACTTTTCACATTCTCATCAGAGAAGGTATTATATTTGTGTAAAAGTTGACCCCCCCCCCCCCGTTTTTGTCAAATTTCCACGTTTTGGGACTCCCTGAACCCGAAAAACATGTTTTTACGAATGTGTCTGTTTGTCTGTCTGTCTGTGGGTCTGTAGATTTTTAGTTTGTGAGCACGATAACTTTCGAAAGAATTGACCGATTTTGGATAAAAATTAAAAAAGTTGGAGCATTTTGAAAATTTATGAAACCACTTTTTTTTTTAATTTAAAAATTTTATGCACGGATGTTCGTAGTACTCAAAAAGTCGAACAATTTTTCCAAATGACTTTTTTGGATAAAAAAAATTGAAAGACTTATAACATTTTGACATCTTTCAATAGGATGAGTAGTTTTCATTTTAATCGTGGTTTTTAAATTTCTTTCTAATTATTTTTGATTGAATAAATAATTTGATAAAAAATAATATGAGAATATCTTTGTATACCTAGTTATTATTTACAATCGTATGAAAGAATTACATGTAATCAAAAAATTTGTATCAAATATTTTGTCTTAAAAAGATCTAGAAATTCTCCATTGACCATTTTTTGATAGTATCAGTAGTTTTCGTTTTAATCATGAAAAATATTGTTAAACAGAGCCGAGCGCGAAGCGCGAGTGCCCTAATGAGAATGTGCTCCGTAAGGTCGATAGAACCTTAAGTAAATTAGTTTTCTTTTGCATTCAAGGCTGTAAATTAATTTAATTTAAATTTAATTTAACTAAATTTAAAATTAAAGTAATTAAAAAAAAAACCTGCCCGCTTCGCGGGCACATTCTCATTACTCGCAAAAAGGAACTCGCCTACCTATATGCTTTTTTTTTACTTTAAATTTAAATTTAATTAAATTAAATTTAAATTAAATTAAATTACAGTTTTGAATGCAAAATAAAACTAATTTACTTAAAGGGCACTCGCGCTTCGCGCTCCGCTCTGTTTAACAATATTTTTCATGATTAAAACGAAAACCACTCATCCTATTGAAAAATGACCAAGGAGAACTTGTAGATCTTTTTAAGACTAATAATTATATTTCTTATCATTTTCTATGCATTTCGCGTCATTTGGCTCAAAATTTGAATTTTCGATTTTTTAAGGAAATTCAAAAAGTTGTTATACCTATCCTATAGGGCGTTCAAAAAGAAACATTTTTCATCTTTAGACTTTTTTTCATATCGTGCGTTGTTTGGCTTTTAATTTAAGTTTTCTTTCATTTTTTTGGATTTTCAAAATGTTGTCTTTCAATTTTTTTTTTATCCAAAAAAGTCATTAGGAAAAATTGTTCGAATTTTTGAGTACTACGTACATCCGTGCATAAAATTTGCAAATTAAAAAAAAGTGGTTTAAAAAATTTTCAAAATGCTCCAACTTTTTGAATTTTTATCCAAAATGGCTGGCCAACGAACTTGACCTTCATTTTAGGTCACTAAAAGAGTATACTAAAGGCTAATCCAATCGATCAATTCTTTCGAAAGTTATCGTGCTCACAAACTAAAAATCTACAGACAGACACACAGACAGACAGTCACATTCGTAAAAACATGTTTTTCGGGTTCAGGGGGTCCCAAAACGTGGAAATTTGACAAAAACTGGGGGGGTCAAATTTTACACAAATCTAATACCTTCTCTGATGAGAATGTAAAAAGGTACAACTCTTAATTCAAGATTTGATTATTTTAAAATCATTCCATTTGTCATTTTGACCTACTATCTGCTGAATCTGCTGATTCAACATGCTTCATACTTTCATTTATCAGGACTCATTCTGTGAATGGGATCAAAAGCTGGGAGCAACGTGCGAACTTTTCCTTGCCTTCATTTCAAGACTCTTCCTATAGCGAGAGCTTCGTATTGAAATTCATTCCGAATCAATCCGAATCATTCCGAAAGTCGCATCTGAACTAAACAGTTTCATTCCGATCTAATCCGAAAGAAGTTTTCAATCCGAATTAATCCGAAACCATTTCAAAAGCAATCAGAATCTTTAATCCGAGTGAATCCGACAATTCGAATTAATCGGAATTAATCCGAACCTTCAAACCAAATAAATCCGATTAATCTGAACTTTTAATCCGAGTGAATCCGGTCTATCCGAATCAATCCAAATGATTTCGAAAAATTCGGATAAATTTGGATTCATTCAGATAGACTGAATTCATTCGAATTGCAAGTTCGGATTACTTCTGATTAAATTGGATTAGCGAATTTATTCGGATTGAAAATTTCCTTCGGATTTGATCGAAAAGAAACTGTTTGATTCGGATAAAAATACATTCCGAATCAATACAAATCATTCCGAAATTTATATTCGGATAAAATTTATTCGGATAAAATTCATTCGAATTGAAATTCATTCCGAAACAATCCGAAATTTTCGGAATCATTCCGGAATTTGTATCCGAACCAAACAGTTTCATTTCGATAAAATCCGGTCAATCAGGACTTTCAATCTGAATAAATCCGGTCAATCCGAATT
>CAJFCP010025565.1:0-10424 GCA_904066005.1 Synergus itoensis
ACTGCATCGAAGAATAATTTTCTTCCACTAATTTATATTTTTTCATGGGCACGTGCTTGAGCGCGTTAAAGTTTTTTGTTAAGTGCACAGGCACCTTTTTCAGAACATTAAAATGAGATCAAATTTAAAAATGATTCAATATCATTGGTTGACTCTTAATCTTATCATCAGAAGTGTAATTAAATTGACTTCAACTTCCAACTTTGGTAGAAGAAATTAAAAATAATTAATTTGTTTCAACTTCTTTTCGACTAGATGGTATTAAATTGTTACCAACTTTCGGTTTCGCAAAATCGAATTGAATGTAATTGGTTTGTTCCAAATTATCAGTTGTCTGAAAGAATTAAATAGACTTCAATGTACAAGGTTATTTAACGCTATTGGATAGTATTAAATTGACTTCAGTTTTCATGATCCTCAGAATCATTAAAGTGTATACACTTTCTCACAGAAAAATTTTACGATTGAATGCGATTGAAATGACACACAATTTGATGACGATTAGAAGCATTAAAACGATTATTTCAGAAACGGGATTGCTAACCTATTCAAAACGTTAAAAATATGGTGATATTTGTGCGCATTTTAATTCATTTTAATTGGAAGCTTCTTACCGGGTTCGTGCTCGGTTCTGTTTAGCAATATTTTTTACGATTAAAACGAAAACTACTTATTCTATTAAAAAATTGTCAAGCGAGAATTTTTAAATCTTTTTAAGATGAATAATTATCTTTTTTTATCATTTTATCTGTATCTCACGTTATTTGACTTAAAATTTGAATTTTCGATTTTTCAAGAAAATTTAAAAAGTTGTTATACCATTCTTATAGAGCGTTCAAAAAGAAATATTTTTCATCTCTTAACTTTTTTTCATAGCGTACGTTATTTAGCTTAAAATTTTAATTTTCTTTCTTTTTTTTTTTTGAATTTTCGAAATGTTATGTCTGACAATTTTTGTTTTATTGAAAAAGTTTTAATGATAAATTGTTCGACTATTTATGTACTAAGAATATCCGTAAACAGAATTTGTAAATTAAAAAAAAAATTGATTTAAAAAATTTTTACAATGATCCAAATTTTTTAATTTTTGTCCAAAATGACTGGCTAACGAACTTGACCTTCATTTTAGGACACTAAAAGAGTATGTACCAAAGGCCAATCCGAAGGCACACAAACTAAAAATTTACAGACCCACCACAGACAGACAGATAGACAAATTAGTAAAAACATGTTTTTCGGGTTCAGGGGGTCACAAAACGTGGACATTTTGCAAAAAATGGGGGGGGGTCAAATTTTACACAAATATAACACATTCTCGGATGAGAATGTAATTATTTCTTTCCCAAGAAGAAAGAAATGATTGCACGACCGTCGACCAATTAAACAAAGCTGTGTACTGGAAAATCGGAATTGAACATTATAGATTCCGATTTTAAGAATATAAAAGATAAATAAGTAGAGTTTGTATTTACAAAGTAAATAAATTTTTAAATAAATTACTTTCATTAATTTCATCGATTTCACAACATAAATTCAAAAAGTAAGCTTTGATAATGACGCTGCTGTGTTGTCTGCTACTTACCACCATGTTCTTTTATCAAATTATTTTTTACTTTCTACCCTAAATATTGTTAAACTTTGTAACATGCCATACGATAATGTATACGCAATATTTTTTAAGTGTTTTAACATTACAAAAATTACTGATTACTACAAAACTGAGTTTTACCACTTTGGTAAATATTTACTGGTCATTACCGGAAATTACCAGAAATTTAATGACTGACCCTTCTGTCAGTGTCATCATGCCATCACTATACTTTTGAGGGAGTCGAGTGTATAGATTTTTGTTACCATCGTTCTTTAAACTACAGGGATGGAATTTTCCCCCCTAATATTGGTAGCTGTAGATTTAAACGGATAAAACTTCCTTTCTAAAAATGAGATTTAAATTTTTTATAAGTGCTTTCGAAAGAATCTTTTAAGTCCTTTCATTCTATTATATCCATCCATTTTTTATTATTTTTCCATTTGCATAAACAAATCACTGAATTCAATGTTTATTTAAGTTTTTCTATCATTATGATATTTTTGATTTTTTAAACAAATTTTAAAAGAAAGCTTGGTTTTTTTTACAACAAAATCCTATAAAGACAAAATGGGCTGGTGGATAGTATCATATAGATATGGGACACGATTATAGCGAACTTCTCGCCCTGGCGTTCCACAGTATCAGTTGAGAAGTGAATTTTCAATTGTTAATTGTAATTGTTATGAAAAAAGTTTTTGTTTTTTAAATTTTTTTATTGATTCATTTTGGCCATAACAATTGTTTGCTCTTTAATAAAAAAACATATTTAGAAAATTTCTTTTTTTTTATGTAATAGTATATTACGTGACAAGTTGCGAAAAGCGACAATTTCACGTGTAAAATTTTTCATAACAAGGGGCGAAAGGCAACAATTTCACGAGTGTGAAGTTAGCTGCCCGAGCGTGAAATTGTCGCCTCTCCCCATGTTACGTATACTATTTTTGATAACATAAATTGAAAATTCGACTTTCGATGCCTTCTGTTCACTTGTTTTTTACTTTTTACCCTAGAGATGAAACTGCTACTTTCGCCTAGCTATGAAGGCATCGAAAGTCGAATTTTCAATTTATATGTTATGAAAAAAAAATTTCAACGCAATTTATTATTTAAGCATGAGAAATATCTTATTTTTGCGATTTCATCAAATTACAAAGATGTTCGCTTTGTTTTCATATAATGTTAGAAGTTTTAATATTAAGGGCGTTGGAGCGTTTTGATGAAAGCAAATTTTCATGTAGAATAACACAAATCTTCCACCTCACGCGTCGTACATTTTATGGCAAAATTGCAAAGATGCACTGTTTGACGGGTCCTTTCATCGAGATTGGTTTCTCGATGGTAGGAGGGGGGCTTAGTGTCTCTTTTCGAGCAAAAAACGATAGTTTTGTTTAAATAGAAGAGTGGAGATATGAGAAAAAAGAAGGGAGTGGACAATATTTCAGAGAGAGTGGGCAATACTTACAAATGTCAAAATTCCTTTTTGCTCACAAAAGAGATATTTTTTTCTAATAAATTTTTCAATAACAATGAACTTTTGCATTTTAGTTGTCCATGAAGTAAGGTTTCAACCAGTGTGCAAACATTACAACGTCGTATGATTGCGTTAAAAGTCACTACATATCTAGGTAATCTAGCAGAAATGGTATTTTCATATTTAGGTTATTAAGGGCATATGGTAATTATGTACTATAAGAGCAAATTTAGTTTCGCCAACTTTACACTTTCAAATAATAAGTATTTTTCACTAAAAATACGCAATCTAGATCCGTCGACTGTACGAAAGGGAGATAGATTTTCTAGTTTTAGCGAGAAATATTTATTATTGCGAACGTCAAGTTTGAGACAATTCTAGTCATCAAAATAAAAAAAGTTTTTAAGGTGACTAAGACGATTATTGCAAAATGCGATCTCATACATATTTTTCATCGTTTATTTGTGACGTCACTTTTTACTCCCTCTTTAGGGAGAGAAAAGTAGAGGTTACGTCCCGTTTTATAGGCTTTAAAATGACAGAAATGATGCATATACACGGAAAGAAATTAAAGACAGCAGCAACACTCATAGGTACCACTGATGCGTTTAACTGTAGGTTTGTAGTGCGCCCTCTGTTTATGACGACTGTTCTCCCAATTAAGGCACGCTGCTGCCCTAGTAGGGCACGCTGCTGTCCTGGTAGGGCACGCTGCTGCCTCTTCTCCAAAAAAGTACAGCAGCGAACCCGAAACGGAGTTGCTGTTAGACCAAAGCGGCAGTGGCGCTGCATTACCGAGGACTAGATAGCAGCTGTCTTTAATTTCGTTCCGTGTGTTATAATAAATAAATAAACAGATTTTGCGAAATGAATCATTATATTTCGTTACAGTACTACAAGCAGTGATAGTCTCGTTATCGTTAGGATTTGGGTTTTCCTTTGACTCTAAAATGGAAATCATCAAAGATTCAAAAACGTACGAAGATGCTTGTATATCGATCCGAAATTTTTCAACTTTTTGCAGCCACAAGGTAAAAGAAAATTTTCAAAAATAATACTCGTAGACCTATAATTATAAGACATAAAACGTCAAAAAGAGTGACTGAGCCTGCACGATAGTAATCGTTTAGAAATTTCGGGAAATAAATTTGGAAAATTTAAATGCATGGAAATCTTTAATGTTTCAGGTCTTGACTTCAAAAACTGAGGAAAATATAGCCTACTCTCCCTTTAGCTTGCATATCATTTTATCATTGCTTTCGCATGGAGCTAAAGAAGCAACAGCGGTTGTTTTGAAAATTGGACTTTTTTATCCGGAAACAGATATGCTTTCTGGATATAAGTATCTGATTTCTTCACTAAAGGTGCGTGTTTTTATGATTCTAAGGTTTTTTTGAACATATTTCAAGGAGTATATATCTAATACGATGTCCTCTAAAATTTTGTGTGTGTGTGTGTGTGTGTGTGTGTGTGTGTCACGATCCTGCAAAATCTTAGAAATGCGTAGAGATAAATTGAAGGGTTACATGCAATAACCGGTTATAGAATTTTAGCACTCGATTTAGTTGGCCCCTGAGAGCTTTAAAAAAATTTTTTTTATAATTAGGAATAAAAGAGACGCAAGAAAATTTCCGATTTAAATACGTGTTTTAAAAATCGAAATTCAAAAAAAAATTTTAAAGGCACTCAGGGGTCAACTAAACCGAGCCCTAAAATTCTATAACCGGTTATTGCATGTAACCCCTCAATTAATGAAATTTAGCACACTTAATTATTCCACTATATACCTACTTGAATTTCTTACTAGGGTTTCACAAAATATTTAATTTTACAAGTTTTATGTAGTTTTATAATTTTAGTGACATTGATTTTTCGACTATAACTTCTCAAATAATCAAAATTTGAAGCAGATGTCACGAGAAAAAAGATTCCTTATGTCGAGACGAATCGATTGGTCTGTATGATTAATGCATTTAATTTTAAAATAAGAAAGTTATACTTTATTGTAATTTTTGAAAATGAATTTTTCGACTATAACTTCTCAAATAATCAAAATTTATGGTTGATGTAAAGAAAATAAACTTTTCTTTGTGTTCATTTGATTCAGGTAACCTAATATTAATTCATTTAATTAATTAATTAATGCTTTCTCTATGAGGAAGCAAATCATATTTGCTTCCAGGAAGCTAGGTGGTCATTGAATGAGCCCAAAAATTGATACTTCACAGCTAGTTCATTAATTTGGTAGTAATTTTATTGTGGAATTATAAATTTTATTTGAAAACGCGCCAATGTTAGGCTCACCTTTTCCGTTTGGATGGCACCAATAATTACCAAAAATTGTGTTTTGTCTCAACTCTCCCTTATGGATCCCCACGTGTTTCTTAAGGGTGTTGCACCCAAGCGCCAACCTCCGAATTCTATCCCTTCAATTTAATCAATATTATAATCAGATATTTTTTCTCTCGTTATGCTTACTCTTTTTCAGAATAGAATTGTGCATATAGAGTAATTACCATAAGATCAATTTTAGTTTTGCCAACTTTACACTCGTAATAATATATATTAGGTTGTTCGGAAAGTAATATCGTTTTTATTTTCTTACGAATTTCAAAGTGATTTTATTAATAGGGAAGACCGGGGCTATGCGGGACTCTTTTTTTTATTATCTAATATGACGAATATACAAAAATGCTTTTTTTTAAATTATACATACCTTTCAAAAGCTTAAGCCCTCCGCTAAGATAAGCTGTATACAGATTCTCTCTAATTTTGATGTGGTTTGAAGTGCATGTGAAAAAGTCAATGAGTGTCATGTGTATCCAATTATCCCTGTACCGGGGTAATTAGGGATATGCACCGGGGCAATTCGAGACACGTCGCGCAAAAGCAAGCAAAACTAGTTGTGAAGTTGTATCAACTTTTGTGCTCATTTAATGAGCACTTTGCTTCCTGGAAGCAAATGTGATTTGCTTCCTCATAGAGGAAGCATTAATTAGTTAATCAAATGTAGTAATATTAGGTCACCTGATTCATGTCAACAAAAAAAAAGTTTATTTTCCTTACATCAGTTTTAAATTTTTATTATTTGAGAAATTATAATTGAAAAATTAATTTTTGAAAAATACAATTAACCATAAATTTCTTATTTCTCAATGAAATGCATTAATGATATAGGTCAATCGATTCATCTTGACACAAAGAATATTTATTTTCCTTACGTTAGCTCAAAATTTTGATTATTTCAAAAGTTATAGTTGAAAAATTAATTTTTGAAAATACAATTAACCATAACATCCTTATTTTTTAATGAAATGCATTAATCATATGGGTGATTCTCCACAAACAGGGCACTTTTATGTCCAAAGGATATATTAGTAAAACTATTCGTAGAAACATTATAAAACTTGGTGAAGATCTTCATTTTAGTGCCTTATAATGTGCCTCGAAGTAAAATTTAGATTATGTGATCATAAATCAGAATAAAATACCATTATACAGGGTGTCCCACCATCTATGAACGTGCCGGTACTAAGTGATAGAAGACAAAAAAAAGAAACTGAAAAGTTCTTTGGAAAAATTTGATTTGGGCCTTAGTTTGGGCACAGCAAAGCTTCAAAGTTGGGCATAATGAACCAATCAGAAGCGAGAAGTGAACCGCCTGAAGTGAACCGCCATCACACACACTATCTTAACACTTATGAGCCAAACAAGTGGTTGCTAAATCTCGCTTCTGATTGGTTCATTATGCCCAACTTTGAAGCTTTACTGTGCCTAAACTAAGACCCAGATCAAATTTTCCCACAGGACTTTTCTGTTTCTTTTTTTGTCCTCTATCACCCAGTACCGGCACGTTCATAGGTGGTGGGACACCCTGTATACCCAAAAAACGGGTTTGAATCATGTCCACGTATACCAAATACATTTTTCAGCCTCATATTTAAATTACGAGCTCAAACGCGCGCTCCGCGCGCGCATTTACTTTGTTTTTAAATGTTATAATTATATTTATGATATTTTATTTCTTCTTTTCTAACAGATATAATTAATTTTACTTTATATGAAAGCATCATAAATTGTTCTTTTTAATACGATAATACTAATAAAAAGAATACATATTTAAAATTTCCCGCGTCACACGCCATTTTCGGTGTTTGACCAATAAGGAAAAAGCGTTACGTTACGGATGATCTTTTTATAATAGGATATAGTGCACTGTTTTGAAATTCATGCTTAACAGTCTTACAATATAGCTAAAAAGGTACAATTTTTTACAGTAATATTTTAATTTATCTATAATATTCATAACAATATATATCAAAATATGGATGTCTCTGAAAACAGTGTGGAGGTCACGACAATACACATATTGCTATAGTTTAACTATTAAGATTAATTTTCTCGGTCCGGCTTTGTAATCAAGTTGAAGAAAAAACCTCTCACTACTCATATCTACCATAGTTTTATAAGAAAAGTATGTACTTACATTGAAAACCACGAAAAATGTAAGGAAAACTTGCGTATTTTTATTAGTTTCGATTGTCGTGACAGGGCATATCTTTGACATTTCTCATTAGAATAGAGTGAATCAAGTATAGAAATATCGTGTGAAACGGAATAAAAGTTTTTGCCAAAGGATTTTATGATTAATTCTATTTCCAATCTGTGTGAAAGCATTTTTTGTGTTATTTTCAATTAGCGTGACTTTAATTGTCGTGACCATCTTTTAGACATCTCAGGGGTGAACCAATAGAAAATATTACCTGTTTAATAAAATTTTGCAAAAAAAATTATTCTGACCATGATTCTGTGAACGAATGATGTTTTTTTGGTTAGATAAGAAATAAAATAAATGAATGGAACAATTTCAGTAATTTTAAATCCTTTTCTAAAAAAGACATGGATTTCAGACAACTTCACATTGCGTTCCTCATTTTGCGTTACCTTTCAGCTAACTTCATGCGTAGTGCGCTAACCTTATTGGTCAATTTATATGGCGCGAGAATTTAAATTGTCATTTCAATTTCTATAGACGAAACACGCGCGCGCCTAATCTCGTGTAAAATAAATTACATTTTCATTTTTGAATCCTTTGATACTACGATCCTGAAATTCAGAATTTTGTTAAAGGTTATGTTCACACCTTTTTTACGTCGTCAGCTGAAAGTATTGTTTTACAGAAGAAAAATGCCAAAATGTGATAAGAAAGCATCGATTTCGGCTCATACTTTACAATTGAAAAAAGAGAAAAGAGCTGAAGCTGCAAGGGAAAAATGTAAAAAAATTAAAGAAAATACGATTGAAAAGGCTAAAGCTCAAGTGAAACGTCATTTCAGGTATTGGGATCCGCTGCACTGCGATACGCCACCTGGTGGTAAAATTTGGAACGTCCATAAGTAGGTAGATTTTGAAAATTTGCATGGGCGATCGCACAAAAATACAGTTTTAAAATAAATGAAAGTTTAATCATACGTTGGAGTGTTATAAAATAAAACAGATAGTTAATACGTAAGCTATAGTGAAGTTTCAAAATGGAATTTTCACTGCGGAAGTCCAAAAGTAAGGTGTTTTGTTGCGTGTCCCGCTTGTAACACTTGTTCCCCCTCAACGAAATTTCTACAAGACGGTGTAGAATTTGTAAAATTACAAATTTCTTTGATAGTGAACTTCATTTTAATTTATTGTTGATGATTAATCTTCATTTTCACTATCATGTCAATGTTATTTTTCAAAATCTACCTACTTAGGCGGCCATATTGGCATGATTCCGCTGGTGACGCCCTGAAGAATTCAGATCCCAATAGATTTATAGGTTTTTCTTCCAAAAACGAAACCTTAAGGGCGATGGACTTAGACGGGAAAATAGACATTTTTTTGCAACGTCGCAATTTTGCCGTGCATTTGCACATCAATTCCATTTGATCGTTTTGAAGGAGCAAATCGGAGAAAAATGAAATTTCTTTGGGTCTCAGAAAACTCTAATGTGGCAGGAGTGTGCGTATTTGCTTAGTTTTTGGAAAAAAAGGGGGAAAATATTTTTAATATTTTAAATATTGAAAAGAGTAACAGAAAATAAAATCGTGGGGTGAAAGAGAGACAGAGATGACCTACCGGTTTTAGAAAATCCTTTTATTATAATTATCCGGCACTCGAGTTGCACTCGCGATTTTTTTATATGATTTTATCACCACGAGGGTTTTTATTTGTCACTTTATATCACTCAACAACCCGAGAAACCGTGAAAATTGCAAAAAAATACAATGTGAATACGAAATAACAAGAGGACGCGTGAGACGTCATCAAGACAACTTCATTTGACGAAGAAGTTTTGATAAATATTGATGCTACGTCTACAATGGATGCAGAAAATGTTTTATGCACATAGATTTTTCGCAAAACTTTTTGACAAAGTATCGAAAAGAACCTCAAGCAGTTCACTTTGGAGCATCGAGAGAGCAAATCACTTTCCATACGTTGTATGCTTTATACAAAAAGTTACCATAAAGCATTTTGTACTCTCTCTGCTTCTCTCAGACACGATCCTTCTGCTATTATAGCACACATTACGCCTGTAATTCAAAATCAACTTAATGATCGTCCTGAAATAACGCATTTGCACTTTCTGAGTGATGGTCCGACCACTCAGTACCGAAACAAATCTATGTTCGTTTTCTTAACTACGTGTCTACCAGATCAATGGAATCAAATTAAGTCTATCACGTATAATTATACAGAGGCTGGGCACGGTAAAAGTGCTGCAGATGGAGTAGGTGCTACTATTAAGAGAGCAGCAGATCAAGTCATGGAAACGACATTGTGAATGTGAATAGTTTATTCACAGTTCTTCAAGAGAAAACGAAGAATGTTTTCATCAAAGTCATCACTTCCGAAGATATTGACAAAGTTGATCAGCACCTACCAGAAAAGATGGATACTTTTAAAGGAACCATGCGTGCGCATCAGTGGACTTGGAGCATAAACAACAAGAATTATATATTTTTTAATGAAATGAGTTGCTACGATTGTACTGAAACCCATCCATGTACTCATTCCAGTTTGGGAAAACCGTGGCAAATAAAAACACAGCTTTTGAAAACAAAGAAAGCTAAACATACAGAACCAATAGTTAAAATAAGACCGAAAAGAATCTGTCGAAAAAAGAAAGTTTGATGTCTAGGAACTGTTGAGGATTATTTATTTTTTATTTCTTGTTATCTCGGTCCAAGTAATATAATTTTTCTTTCTATTACGTTCCAATGATTTTAATGTAAGTGTAATTTTGATCAAAATAATTATTCACGAAATAAAGCGAATAAAAAAAATTTGATGAATTTGAAAAATGAATTTTTTCATTAAAAAAAG
>CAJFCP010025565.1:22860-36217 GCA_904066005.1 Synergus itoensis
GGTCTGGGCTGTATCGTGATTACCGTAAAAAGTAATTTAGCGGAGGGTCTGCAGAAGATGGCTACCACAGCCGCCATTTTGAAAATTTTTTATATGTTTAAAATCAGAAATTGAAGTTCAGTCATGTGTATTAATAAATACAAATCACCACTTTTCTAGCGCATTGTTTTCTTGTTCAAAAAAATTTCCAAAAAACGACAATTTTTCGAGGCTTTAAATAGAGTGTCCCCCTTAATAAACATATCTTAAAAAATTATAATAGTTCGTTATAAAGTGGTGTCCAAATTACCAGTTTGTAATGATTATAAAATTTTACCACTTTCTTAACCGTTATAAAGTGTAGGAACGAAACTCCCTCATTGCGACCTAAATTTAAAAAATTTTCAAACATAAAAAATGGAATTTTAAACACAAAATTAATGGAAAATCTATTTTAAATGGAAAATTCAAAATGGTTTTCTTTTTCCTATTTAAGGGCATGCTCTACGCTTGGTTGTGAAATTTTTTTTTTCGGCGCTCACCACGTCCAAACGCTATGATATATCGTTCTCAAACTTTGGAATATAGGAAATGAGACATTAAATTACGTTTGCATATTTAGTTGGAGTTATAATTTTGAAAAAAAGTCCGATCCCTACTTTACCGACTTGATTTTTTTTTTCAAAATTATGATTCCAACTAAATATAAAAACGCAGTTTAATGTCTCCTTTCCCATATTCCAAAGTTTGAGAGCGATATATCATTGCGTTTGGACGTGGTGAGAGCCAAAAAAAATTTCATAATGTCGCCGTAGAGCATGCCCTTAAAATGCGAAATAAAAAATGGCATTTTACATTTCAAATATCTATTTGAAATAAATTCATTTGAAATAGTTACTCAGCTCTGCACTCAATGACATAAAAACTAGTGAACATCTTTTATTCATAGATATATTATGGGTATACTTATAACTAATCGATATTTGTAAATTTTAACGCATATATAACAAATAAAATTTCGCACGCAACGCTGGAAGGAATCGAACATATGATCTACAGAGTGTCCCAGTATTCAAAAAACATATTTATATTTTCTGATTCCTTGTGAAAAACTGAAAAGAAAATGATCAATAAAAAAATTTGATTAAATGCATAATTAACAAGTAATTAGTAATTAAGGATTAACCAATCAGAACAATGCTTTAGATAACCCACAGTCCATGTGTCATCGCTGAGAGCGTGTGAGAATACAAGTTCAGATCGTATAATTCCCCTTTGTTTATTTTTGTAGGAGGCTTTGAATCTTTGGTGCAACTTCACACTTCAACGACATTCGAAAATTAACAAGCATCTTTTCCGTAGCAATAAAATTAGAAAACATTACTCGACGAGTTAATTTCCTTACTTAAAATGCATACGTTGTTTGAATTCTGTAGAATCTTCCTGAATTCTTAGCATTCCGCAGAATTCTCTAAAGTTCTGTAGAAATTCCTTCAACTTTTTTGAATTACATTGAACCCGTTTGAATGCATTGGATTATTTGGAATTTCAAGAGTTTTCAATACTTTGAATTCCTCCAAATTCTCAAGAATTCTCCGCGTTCTGACACAATCATTGCAATTTTACTAATTCTTTCACAATTAGTCTAGTTAATCGACTGTTAAGCTAGCAGTGAATGAACATTTACTTGTTTTAAATCAATCTCGTAGATCGCAATCACAATCGCAAATCAAGTTAGGCCGACGATGAAGATGTACTCGTTATTTGAATTCCGTAAAAGTATCAAGAATTCTGTGGAATTCTTTTTAACACTTTTGAATCAATTAAAAGATTTCTAAATACCTTTTAAATTATGACAATACATAATAAATTATTTTTAATTCAAAGACGCATAAATTCCACAGATTTCTCCGAAACCATCTGGATTCTACTAAAGCCATAACACTATTCCTAAAATTCTTGACAAATTAGTCAAGATATTTCGACGACTTAGTTAACAATGAATAATGATGTAATTTTTATTTGAATTTTGCGGAATTCTTTCGAATTCCGCATGCGTTATTTGCAGAGATGCTACTCCGTCCCCTTTTTTCCCTAATCCCCTTTTTTTCCCCTTAAATTTGTAAAAACCCCTTAAAACCCTAAAATCCAGAATTTTAACCCAATTTTACCATTTTTCCCTTTATTTTACAAAGTTTAGATTCTTCTCTGTAAGAATTATCACATAGTTTGACTTTCAAGAAATTCAAAAATACGCGCCACAATTAATATGCGCGGGCGCAATAAATTTTTATTCCTCTTATTATTAGATGATATACATATATTCGCGGGAACGTTTTAGAACTGATAAAGCCTATGCTGAAGCTAACAAAAATTCTGAGGCAATACAAAAAACTTTGAAAAGTGTGATAGGTAAAGATCCAACAGGCGTTGCGGTTCAGGAACTTATGAAGAGCTTAGAAAATTTGCGTACTAAAGAAAAAGATAAACGAAACAAGGTAGACCAATTGCGAAAAAAAATCGAGAAAAAAAAATCAGAATTAATTAAGTCTGCTATATTAAGTAAAAAGAGGAAACTTTCTGTTGATTAGAATCGGTCGTTTTGGTGCAATTAAAAATTTTTTTTAAATACTATATGTGCAAATATTACGTATAAGAAGTTCCGCATAATAAAATACAAATCATTATTAAAAATATTATATTAATTAATATATTTTCAATCCTTTTACACCATAAAAAAATCCTTTTTTCCTAAAAAAATCCCCTTTTTTTTCAAAAAATATCCACTTTTTTCCCTAAAATTGAACTACTGAACCGGTAGCATCCCTGTATTTGAATTCTGTATAAATCGCCTTAATTCTTATCATTCTGCAGAATTCACTCGAGTCCTGAAGAAACTGCTCTAACTTCTTTTATTACCTTAAACACTTTTGAATTCTCAGTGGGCAAAAAGACATTGTCATCCTGAGGACGCCTTAAAGACGTCTTTAGAACGTCCATGTCAGTCCGATCGATGTCCTAAAGACGTCTCATGTTCAAAATACGTCTTTAGGACATTAGTCGTCTTTTGGACATTATTTGGACTGACATGGACGTCCTAAGGACGTCTTTAGGACGTTTTCAGGATGATAATGTCTTTTTGCCCACTGGGTTAAATTGAATTATTTGGAATTTCAAGACTTAAACATGTACTGTAAATTCCTCCGAATTCTAATACAATCTTTTCAGTCTCCCAATTCTTTCACAATTAGTCTAGTAAATTAGATTAATAAGCTAGCAGTGAATTAATTTAAAAAGTTTTTACGGATTTTGATAAGAATGAGAATAAAAATTAAATTATTTGAAATTTAAATATTTTTAAATTCTCCAAGTTCCTCTGAACACTCTGAATTCTACCAAATTCATCGAAATTTTTGCAATTTTTACTCAAGAAATCAGGTTAGGTCGATGGATTAGCTACCTATGAATGAAGAATGTACTCGTTATTTGAGTTTTGCAAAGTTGTGACGAATTCTGTGGAATACCTTTCAACACTTTTGAATTAGTTTAAAGATTTTTAAATACTTTGCAAACTATGAAAATACGCAATGATTTTTTTAGAATTGAAAGATTCATAAGTTCTTCAAATTCTTCCGAATTCATCTGAATTCAAATAAAATCATAGTGTTTTTCCTAATTATTTTTCTCAATCAGTCAAGTTAGGATGTCGTCTTAGATACGACTGAAGGAAGATGTATCCTTTATTTGTATTCCATAAAATTCCCTCGAATTCTGTAGACATAAATTCAATATTTTTGAATTAATTAAAATATTTTCGAATACTTTTCAAGCTACGATAATGCATATAAATTATTATTTGTAATTGCAAGACGCATAAGTTCTACAAATTTTTCAGAATTCTTCTGGAATTCTACTAAAACCACAGCTCTGCAAATTAGTCAAGTTATTTCGACGGCTTAGCTACCAATGAATTAAAGTGTAATACTAATTTGAATTCTGTAGAATTCTCTAGAATTCCTTAATATTCCCCTCAACAGTTTTGAATAACTTTGATGATTTTTTTTTTAAATTTTCAAGCAATGAAAACCAACATTGAATTCCTTGGAATTTAAAAACATTTAAAGTTTTTAAATTTCTCCAAATTCTTCTAAATTCCTCTGATTTATGAATTCTACTAAAACCATTGCACCTTTCATAATAACCATTTCTCAATTAAACAAGTTACATATGTCGATGGCTTATTGTTAGGTAAATCAGTGATTGAAGAAGTACTCTTTTTAACATGTTACTAGAGATTCGCAGAATTCTATCAAATTCTGAAAAATTCCTTTACAAATATTTGCAATTAAGTTTTTTAAATCTAAATATTCGAATCCAATTACGGCGAGTGATTCGAATAACGATGAAGTGAGAAAGGTCCTGTTCTGTCGTAGAAACTCTCATGAATTTAAAAAAAAAATATCTATCTAATTACAAAAGATAAAAATTAATTTTATTTACGAGGTTATTGTAATGCATATGTTTTGGTTTTTACAAGTTTTTTTCAGTATTTTGTCGACAAGAGAATCCAAGTAATCATATTCTTTTTTGACAACAGACGCTTACAAGTTTAAAAAGTATTTGAAATTTACAATCTTGGTTTTTATAACGGAAAATAATTAATTAACTTTCACAGATATTTTCAATAGTTTTTATTCCAAGTTTTTTCAGTATTTTTTTTTTTTTGGACAGCTAATTGAAACAAGCGTATTCCTTTTCAACGGTAGGCGCTTAAAAGCTTACAAATTAAAATTTTTTAAAAATTTATAATCCCGATTTTTGTAACGGAAAATAAGGAATTAACTTTGATAGATACTCTCAATCGTCTTTCCCCAAGTTTTCACAATATTTTTTGGACATGAGTTTCCAAAAAGCGTGTTTTTTTTGACAAGAGGTGCTTGCAAAATTAAAAAAAAATTTTGATTACTTAAGTTTCACGAACTTAGTTTTTAGACAAAAAATAAACAACTATTTAAAATTACTTTTGAAATTATAATTTTTGCTTCCTCATAGTTTGGATTCTCCTGTCCAAAAAATACTGTAAAAACTTTGAAAAAAGAGGATTGAAAATTTCTATCAAAGTGAGTTGTTTATTTTTGGTCTAAAAACTAAGTTCGTGAAATTTAAGTAATCAAAAATTTTTTTAATGCTTGTAAGCGCCTCTTGTCAAAAAAAGCACGCTTTTTGGAAACTCATGTCCAAAAAATATTGTGAAAACTTCGGGAAAGACGATTGAGAGTATCTATGAAAGTTAGTTCCTTATTTTCCGTTACAAAAATCGGGATTATAAATTTTTAAAAAATTTTAATTTGTAAGCTTTTAAGCGCCTACCGTTGAAAAGGAATACGCTTGTTTCAATTAGCTATCAAAAAAAAAAAAAAAATATTGTCGACAAAATACTGAAAAAAACTTGTAAAAACCAAAACAAATGCATTACAATAACCTCGTAAATAAAATTAATTTTACCTTTCTCACTTCATCGTTATTCGAATCATTCGCCGTAATTGGATTCAAATATTTAGATTTAAAAAACTTACACTGACCCTTTGAAAGTTGTCCAGTCTCGGGGGTAATTGGACAACTAGCAAAAGCGATTAAAATAGGACGAGCGAGCACTATTACGTCACCACTCAGGACCGTATATATGTAGACTCTGAACCAATGCTCAAGATTCGTTATTCATTTCAATACTACGCAGGCTACGCAGTACGGCACTGACTGCTCGAGGTCAGCTTCGTTCGCGGCTTCAGTTTTGGCTGTCAAGGGACGCTCGGGGGGATACAGAATCAGCCAAACGTGAAAATGACCAACTTTCAAAGGGCCAACTTTCAAAGGGTCAGTGTAATTGCAAATTGTGTTTTGTAGCTTATAAATTTAATCATAATTTATACTGTATCTTTAAAATATTTCCATTTCAAGGTTCAATCCACTATTTTAGAAACCTAATTTAGTCATAAATTGTGAGATAAACTCAATTATTGTAGGGAACATCTGCTGTACTTTACTTGATTCAAGGTCCGATTAACGAATACAGATTTATAATTTTAGTACTTTACTTAGAGGAGAAAACTAATCTCAGAAATTTTATTATTATAAGTCTTCGTTATGGCTACTACAGCTTATTTTGGCGTAAGCCCTTTATGACAGTACTCCTGTGAGGGACTCAATCCTATAGGACCCTAATTGAACCATAGTGCCACTCCTCCTTTTAAGATAACCTCATCTGGTTTCAATTTACAGACCAAGCGAACTTCAGGTACAGAAAATCCTAAGGAGGCGTAAACAAACGTTTTTCCACTTAAATTGTCATCCCTTCCAAAACTTTCTGTAATGGTACTTTGCACCTTCGATTTCTCACAAGCTTTCCATAAAGCTCAGTTGTCATTTCACTACCACACTATGTACATCCTAAGAAATAAATCTAACATTAGACAGTACATCGTCTTTGATTCAATTCGTCAAAACTATAGATATTATCAATAGTTGAGAATATCTAACCTTTTTCCAAATTGTAACTTGTTAAAGAGTACTGCTTCAATCACTGATTTACCTAACAATAAGCCATCGACATAACTTGTTTAATTGAGAAATGGTTATTATGAAAGGTGCAATGGTTTTAGTAGAATTCATAAATCAGAAGAATTTAGAAGAATTTGGAGGAATTTAAAAACTTTAAATGTTTTTAAATTCCAAGGAATTCAATGTTGGTTTTCATTGCTTGAAAATTAAAAAAAAAAAATCATCAAAGTTATTCAAAAATGTTGAGGGGAATATTAAGGAATTCTAGAGAATTCTACAGAATTCAAATAAGTATTACATTTTAATTCATTGGTAGCTAAGCCGTCGAAATAACTTGACTAATTTTCAGAGCTGTGGTTTTAGTAGGGTAAAGGAACCAATTACCGAGGGCGCACCAATTGTCGAGGATCGCCAGATATTTTTTATGATAACTAGTAAATTACAAGAAAAAGGAAAATAAAATCAATATTATAATAATATAGGTATTCTAAACTAAAAACTCTAAAAAACTCCATATTTTTAGAAGAGAAATTCATTCCGAATTTAATATCCGTAGCAGAGTCCCTCATGAAATTGTCTAAAATTCGCCATTTGCGTAATATTTTAGATTGGCTGGATCAGAAATTGTAAAGCACATATTTGGTTACTTTAAAGTCATTCTTTATATTTAAATGTCACTATACTGATTAAGATGAATCAGTCTTTTTTTCAAATAATTATATTATTAGAAAAAATGACATTTAGTATTTTTAAAAATAAATCATCGGTTAATTGGGGACAGTTTTCCGCAAAGCTCCAATTCTCGATTATCCACCTCGAGAAATGGGGATATCGATTTTTTCATCCATACCCCATTTGTCGATGTACTGAATATATTTGAATATCGATGATTAGGTTAAGATGGTTATGTTGACATAAATTTTTGAATTATTGGTTAGGTTTGTCACGCCGCGAAATGCACACTCGACAAATGGTTCCAAGCCCTCGAGCGATTGGAAAATTCACCTCGAGAAATGGTGTTTTCGACTCATTTCTTCTTTTTCACAATTTTTGTCTTAAGTTCTAAATTTCTGAAAAAAAAAATACATACAGAAATGAAAGTTCGACAAATATTCTGTCCAACCAAATAAGTTTCAAAGTTGTAGGAGTTTTCGTTTATAAATAGAAGGATAGAGAATTTTGAAATTGACTATTTCCTCGACAATTGGTTCCCTTACCCTAGAATTCCAGAAGAATTCTGAAAAATTTGTAGAACTTATGCGTCTATAATGCTTCTATAATCTGTAATATCTTCAATTTCCTCATTTATCTTTTGTTTAACCACCTTTGTCTTTTTAAGGGACCAGTCCACTTTGAAATTTAAAAATAATCGATTTTTTTTAAAAATATTTTTCGAAAGTATATATATTCAGAAGTATTGTGTTAAAGTTTTATAAAGATCCAAGCAGTCTAACTATTTTTTTGCGATCCGAGTCGTGTTACTACTCGAGCGCGCTCAGCAGGCCTCATGCGAGTAAGCGGCCATCCATCAATTACGTAAAGTTTATATTACATATGTAATTTATTAACAAATGCATTTATGCATTTTTCGGAAGCAAGCTAGATTGGAAGAAAAGGAAAGTATTGAACTTG
Source organism: Synergus itoensis (assembly GCA_904066005.1). Lineage (NCBI taxonomy): Eukaryota > Metazoa > Arthropoda > Insecta > Hymenoptera > Cynipidae > Synergus > Synergus itoensis. The sequence continues at coordinate 31,030 of CAJFCP010025565.1, forward strand.
CAGAAGGCCTTTAAATAAATAAATTTAATAAATAGCCTTTAATAAATAGTCTTTTTTTCGGTAGTGTCAAAGTGGACTGGTCCCTTAAATCTCTTTTTCAGTCTTTATGAATGAATAGAAAAATGAATGAATAGAAAAAAGTTAAATTGAAACAGAGAAGAAAACATTAAAAAAAATAGGTTTATAAATAGGCTGAGACAAAAATCAGGGTATTGAAACATATAGCATTAAATGTCAATTGACAAGAAGATAGAAAGAGATTGAAATAGATAGAAAAGTGAGGTTAAAAGAAATAGGAGCGAATTTTGGTTGACAAGAAGATAGAAAGGTATAGACGAGAATAGAAGAGGCAGACAGAAATAAAGAAGTGGGTATTGAAAGAGATAAGATCGAATTGAGATAGACAAGGAGATAGAAAGGGATATAGAAGGTGAGATTAAAAGAGATACAAGCGAATTGAGATTTACAAGGAGATAGAAGGTGATAAACAGTTATATGAGTAGATAGAAAGAGATAGAGAAGTAGGGATTGAAAGAGATTGGAGAGAACGATGATTGACAAGGAGATAGAAAGAGAGAGACGAGGATGGACAAAAGATAGAAAAAAATAAAAAAGTGGAGATTGAAAGAAATAGGCGTTGATGTTTTGATTGAGATGGAGATAGAAAGATATAGGCGAAGATAGACAAGAAATAGAAAGGGATAGAAAAGAGGAGATTCAAAGAGATAAGTGTGGATGTGGATTGATATGGAGATAGAAAGAGATAGATGGGGATAGGCGAGATATAGAAGGGGATAGAATGGTATAGGATTTCTATCTCTTTACTTCCAGAAGAGTTCAATCGATGGGTTGAACCCAATGTCTATCGCGTATTTTAGCAAATATATTTTTGAGAAAATATTCAATCAACATCCAAATTAAAAAAAACGCGCGTGCAGATTCTATCTCTTGTAATTCCTCGGAACTGGTTGACTTTTTCTATACTATTTTTTGGCCTTTTTTTTAGCGCTAAAATATCGCCGGAGCGGGCTTTTGTTTTTTTTTCTTAAATTGAAAATTAGATTTTCTAGAACGTTTTTTATCTCTCATGAAAAATTTGAGAAATGTGGATTGTGATATGAAAAAACTGAAATTTAAGAATTAATAGAGTATTATTTTATATAGATAGTTTGCAAATTTAATTTGCAATTTTGTACTTACTTGAAAATAGTAGAAATTGACGATTGAATCTTGATTAGTTGAATTTTGCCTTTTTTTCACAATCAATATTGTATACAAATACAATAATATAAATAGTATTTGTATGGAAAATAATACAGTCATCTATGAAACTGAGTGATACTCAGTTTTAATCTAATACGCCCTCCTTCTTTTAACTCCGTGATTATTAATATATTTGCACATATCGACAAACAATATTTTCAAAAACATAGTCAAAAATTTTCACGAACAAGAAAGGCTTGGTTGATTGTTAGAAAGGAAATGTGTTCTTTGATTGCTTATACAGTGAAATTTGAAAAATAATGGGTTTTAGATGAAAAACGATTTAAGGGCGATGGAATTTGAAAGTAAAAATTGACAACAAAGTGTCAAAAACTGTCAAAATCTGTGGAAAGACACAAATCTATCAGATAGATTTGAAGTTTCGATGCTAAAGGTAAAAGAGAGAAAATTTAGAGTTTTTTTATAGCAAAAAAAGGAAAGAAGAAATGAATAAAGAGCGCTAACCCACCAGTTTCTCGAAAAATCACTTTTTTAATCCCAAAAGATTGTGAGATTATAACATAACAAAAACGGCGGACATTTTAACTTCCATGATGGAAGAAACTAAATATTGACAGCTGCGAGGCGACTGATAGTCACTGAGCGGCATGAAGGCTCAAGCCATTGTCGTCATTTCTATGAAGGCTCTACATTTGAAAAGGATGATCGTAGTAATCTTTTATCATTTCATTTTCATCATATTTATTATATGAAAGAAATGAATCACTACTTTTAGTGAAAATTATACAATATGTTTATATTACTAAAATCATCGAATGAATCTTTAAAATCGCAGATTATCTTTTCTATTGCAATTGAAATCATTCCCGCCAAACTATGTATCGCCGAGCGAGGTCAGCACAGTACAGCCTTCATAGAAATGATGACAATGGCTTGACCCTTCTTGCCGCTCAGTGACTATCAGTCGCCTCGCAGCTGTCAATATTTAGTTTCTTTCATCATGGAAGTTAAAATGTCCGCCGTTTTTGTTATGTTATAATCTCACGCTCTTTTGGGACTAAAAAAGTGATTTTTCGAAAAACTGGTGGGTTAGCGCCCTTTATTCACTTCTTCTTTAGTTTTTTTGCTATAAAAAAACTCTAAATTTTCCCTCTTTTGCATTTAGCATCGAAACTTCAAATCCATCTGAATAGTTGACAGAATTAGACAGGCGCGCAACAAGGGTCTCAAAACAGTGGGTGTCGGGAGCCACCCTACACAATGGAACTAAATAAAAAAAAGAAAAAAAAAGGAATTCAAACCCTCAAAAAGTGCGTTTAGAGTGGAATTTCATTATCCATCTAATAATTTGGACACCCACGCTTATTGCAAGTACATATAGGTATACTCGAATTACTGTCTGGGTGTCATGACATCCACAGAACCCCATGCTTGTTGCGCCACTGGAATCTAAGTTTTTCTACATGAATGTTTTTCAAATTCCAACAGCCTTAAGCCAATTAATTGAATCGCTTTCGGAAAATATATATTATTCTTTTAAATAACGATTTTTGACAAGAAAACATGACTTAAATTTACTTTTCTTATTGACATCGTGCACTTTCACTACAAAGGATTTCATAAATGAATACTAAATTTGATTAACATATAGTACATGTATATTATATTTATTGTTATTTTTTAACCATGATGAAAAATATATACACTTATTATAAGTAATTTGATATTAAATGAAATAGGATATTGAGGTAGATAATAAAAAAAGTAAGCTCAGTGTAATAACTGAAATGAGCTGAACTTTAAACAATTTGCTAGAATGAAAATATACTGACAGTCCTGCGAAAATAAACGAGTAAATTCAATTGCTACTTTGAACCATCAAATTATTAGAATTTATTCGCGAGTGTTGAACAATTTGCATTCAGCGTCCTTGTCATTAGAGCAATTGCTGTAATGAATAATAATACGAGCCGATCGACCAGGACATTTTTCATTGTTGTTTCGCGATTCGTCAGCCAATTGTACTAAAACCGTTTCTTCTGCTTGATTTGAACCTCGGCTTGAAGTTGAAAGCCTCGCTGGTTGTCGAAGCAAACGAGTACTTCCGGTTCTCGAAGTTAGCATGAAACTTGCATTCGTCACTGTGCTCCGGTGCTGCAATGTAGAGCCATCTCTGAAACATATTTGTATTGTCATATTTTTGATAAAAACTGAACATTATCATATTCAAATGTGTCCAAGAAGTATAAAAAATTCGCAGGAATCAAGCCAAGAACTTTTGAACATATGGCTTTTCTGAGTACAACACACACACACACACACACACACACACACACACACACACACACACACATGCAAATATTGACTTGATATTTGGTTAAGATGCAATCTGTAAAAAATGCCTAATTTTTCGAAAATAATTTTTCAAAAATAGAATTTTTTCAATGGTTGCAAAAATAAATTAATGAAGCAAGAAGAAAACATTGAAAAATACAGCGGGAACAAAAATTTGCAGAAATATTGCCAAGTTCACGAAGATGCTTTTGAAAAATCAGTTTATATATGGTTCACTTAAAAAAGGGCACTTGGCGAGCCTGTGTCTGGTCCTTTACTTCGAACAATAGCCAAGGATTTCCATAAGCGATTGCATGGTGAATCAAATTTTTCGGCAAGTGAAGGCTGGCTCGATAGATTTAAAAAACGTCATGGCTTACGATGTTTAAGTATAAAAGGCGAGAAACTTTTAGCTGCAGATGACGATGCAATTTTTTTCGCACAGAAATGCAGGATTTTGTGGACACATGGATATAAACGTGACAACATTTACAACGCTGACGAATCGTCATTATTTTGGAAGCAAATCAAATGCCATTATTTATAATAAACAATAAAAATAATATTTTTAAGCGTTTTACATTGCACGCGAATAGCAACCAATCAGATGCCGAGCGCAACTCATGCGCAGTGTATCAAGTGAGATTTGAGGTAACAGCTGGTTAATATTGCGGGAGGAATGCGGTTATTATTGCGGGGTTGTTAATATTGCGATGGTTGATATTGATATCGTACACTTTGATCTAAATTGCTTTTATACTCAAAAAAACCGAGCAGTCCAAAGAAAATCACGCCACAAAAACCTCTCATTCTTAGCCCAAGCCATAAGCTACGAATCAAAAACTGGTTTCTCGAGTTGTCACGAACTTTTATTTTTTTCTAAACGATGTTGTCACTTATTTATTTATTTTTTTTGATATTTCAAATAGTAACTTAAAAATATATAAAAAAAAAAAAACGATAAAAATATATATAATTTTCTAAAATTACATAACTCTGACAGTGTTCGACTATCGGGTACTGTTCGGTTATCGGTTCCACTACGTTATCAGCACGCTGCAGTACGCCTACTTGTCTGTTTGTCCAGAATGGCTGGCCAACGAACTTGACCTTCATTTTAAAACACTAAAAGAGTATGCCGAAGGTCAATCCAATTTGTTATTCTTTCCAAAGTTATCGTGTTAAAAAACTAAAATCTACAGACAGACATACAGACTAAACGACACATTCGTAAAATATGTTTTTTCGGGTTCAGGGTATCACAAAACGTAAACATTTGACAAAAATTTGACAATTTTAAACAAATCTAATACATTCTCTAAAGTGAATGTAATAAAATTACCAGACTTATAGGATTTCGAAAATTGAAAAAAAAAAACGAACGAAAATGAGAAGCCAAATAAGGCACGATATGAAGAAAGGCAAGAGATGGAAATTTTGAACGCCCTATATGATTAGCGTAACACTTTTTGAATTTTTTTGAAAAATTTAAAATTCAAATTTGTAGCCAAATAACATGAGATGCAGAGGAAATGACAAGAAACATAATTATTGGTTTTAAAAAAGTTTACTTTTTCCTCGATCATTTTTTTAAACGGTAAGTATTTTTCGTTTTAATTGTGAAAAATAA
>CAJFCP010025565.1:57533-69900 GCA_904066005.1 Synergus itoensis
GATTTGAGGAAAGGGTAAATATTAACCGATTTCGCTAAAATTTGGTGGAGATCATTTTTTTGGTCATTCGAACAAAATAGGGGGTTGAGACCAATGAGAATCGAAAGTCGAAAAATAAGGACCACCCTAGTGCGCATTAGTCCTTTGAACGAACTTTAATGTAAAAAAAAAACGTTCAAAAATCTCCATTAGTTTCCGAAATATCGCGAACACGCTCTTGTTGAACAGACTGTAACCATCTATGACGTGTGACGTATTTCTCACGCATGTCGAAGAATTGCGGCAAAAATACGCCGTGTTCTAGCCGAGAAGGAGGACGCTTCCCTCGGTTCTGTGGTGATGATTCCGCTCCCTTATTAGAAAAAAAACAAAGACAAACCAAATCTGGAATTGTGCTCGAATTCCAGCGTCCCTCCCCTGCCCATGCAATCTGTTGTACGCACATGGTGTTCAGCCTCACCACCGTGCCTGCCCTACGACGATCACAAGGATGTATTGGAAATACGTACCTCGCCCATGAAAGCGTTTCCAAAAAAAGGTGCCTAACGTGCTTTATTATCGAATGATTAAATCTCGTTACAGAATCATCGCCCAAAACCGTTAGCGGATCAGAGGAAAAGTTCCAACCCCAGCCAGAGAGCTTCCATGGAACTACACCCGAGGAACCACGCGTTAGATCCACGATCGTGAAGCCACCCTCGGTTTTATAATACATAGACAACTTTTCTGAGAATTTGGCTCTTTTTAGAGCCACCAAACCATTGGCTCTTTTCAGGGTCAACAATTTCATAACGAAGGTTAACGGTGTTCTAAAAACATGGACCCTTTACCATAACAAATTTCCAATTCACCCTATCCTGATTTCGTGAACCTCCCTGTTTGGGTATCCTTTGAGTCAATAGTCCTTTTCGATGTATTAGAGTGGACCTTGCCTCGATACGGCGTTCTGACATACTGGGACCCTATTCAAAGCAAGGCGTTTCTTGCATCATAATTCTTGATTCAAAAGTTCCGTGAACTCAGTAAAGAATTCCTACCCCCCAAATTTTATCCTTCCTTTATCACCTCCACAGGTTTCGTTAAAACTGCTGGAACGAGGCTACATCATTTTATATCGATTTAAGTTTGTTCTCGTTTCAATTCTGTTTAATCCTGCGATCAAGAATGAACACGTTCTAATTCTGATGGGGGTGGTAGATTTGAAGTAATCTTTCTAGCGGCAAAAAACTGGGACTAACGGCTTGCAATTTACTGTTTTTTCATGATTTATTGTCATTTATCGCGAATGTTGACGACTCTGAGGGACTTTCCCCCTCAAATATGGGTTTGAACTTCCTGGGGAAAAAAAATTGTCCTCTAATATTCTTTCATTGCGCCAGCATTTGTAACTGATTTTGGCAGGTGACTTCCCTACGAAAATCTAGAGAATGCTAGACTCATTCTAGACACATTTTTGTCTAGCTTGAGTCTAGCAGAATTTTATGACGTTCACTTTATCTAGGGTTCGTCTAGAACTCATCTAGCAGAGTCTAGTGATGGTTTACCTGAAGTCAGGTATCATGCTTGTGACCAAAATATTTATTATTCTTCCTTCAACATTTTCTCCAAAGCGTCTTGGAAGGCTTGCTTTTTATTTTTTTCATCATCTTTCGATTTTTTACGATCCATTTTAAGATTTTGATGTAAAAAAGCTTAAAAGCTATTACTTACATGCTTTGCTGAGCCCAATATATATTACTAATATTTTATCTCGATTATAAGAAATGTGATAGGTATCCCTCTAGCGGAAAAAATTGGAACTAACGGCTTGCAATAGCTATTTATGTGACCTGAGTGATGACATCACTCGCTTTCGGCTCGTGACGCCATCACACGATTCGGGGATTGCTTCATAACATGTCAAACACAATACTTTTTATAGCGAATCTGGCGAGTTCTATTTTTGGCGTCTACGAAGAGATCGCGCATCCCAGCCGATATAATCTGATCAGTGAGTTTCCTAACCTCACTCTGTCACACGAGCTTCTATTATTAATGTGCAGTGTGGCAACAGAGACGCTGAAGTACTGGAGTTGAATCATTGTCTCATTACAGTACTCCTTGGGCCTTACTTAAACCTCTAGAGAATTGTAAAGTTCACTTTATGTTTCTCTAGTAGCGTAAAGTGAGAACCTCGGAAATCGTCTACTTTCCGCGTAGTCTTCGGAGGCGCGCAAAACAGAACTTGCCGCAAACGTACTGTGGAACGTTTTTTTTTTTGAAATTTGGAAAAATAAAAATCCTAGGTGAGTAAGAATTTGTGATTAACTAAATATTTTCGAAAACATTCCAGATTTTATAAAAGTTAAACTGCATTTTTTATTGGCTAATTATTTTTAAAATGTGATATTTGCGAAAGTTTTTAAACGATTTAAATTGAATTTGCTGATCTTATATAGGACTAATTACTGATTTTGTAACAAAGCAGATAATGATAATACACGGCTTATTTTGGAAAATGAGATTATTGACTCAAAAATAAAATGAACTAAAAATTACAGTAAAATTAACCTTTTTTGCAATTAGTGCAGGAAGTGCAAATTACGAATCGAGATGATCCAATTTTAAAGCTCATTTACCTACAAATACGAACTTCGAAAGGGTTTACATGTATTCTATGGAACTTTAAGAGGTTTCTAATGATTTCAAGAAATTTTCAACGACTTCGTGGGATTACAAAGTAATTCCTCAATCAAGTACTTATCAACTTTGATTTAATTTTCATCGTTACTCATGAAAGTGAAGATATTATTTTATAATTAAAAGCTTTTGTTATATTAAAAGAGAAAAATATTTTTTATTAAAAATGAAAAAATTATGAGAAGGTGTCATTGTAAAACTAATTTTTTATTGAACAATAGATACTTCAGTTACTAATTTAGAATCAATACGATGTAATTTTCACTGGAAATAATGTAGATTGCGTCTCTATATTATCATTTTACCAAAGGAATTTAGCTGACGTATCAACTCCATTGTAGTAAGTCATGAAAACAGTTTTTTGAGTTTCAGTACTGAAAGTTTTTTTGGTTTCCTCGGAACTTTTTGATTGTCGATTACCAAAAAGTGATCAAAATCTCAACAGATAAATTTTGCTGTTTCGTTTGTAGTTTTTTTGTTTCGTGTTAGAAAATCTCGTGGGCCCTTTCGAAATGCATGTGTAAGATTGATAAATCAACTCTAAAAAAAAATAAATAAATATTGAACACATTTAATTATAATGCAAATAACAGAACAGTTGGTACATATCTCCGACGCGTTACACTTCTCACGGAATCGCCATCTAGCTAATTCTGAATCCCACACTCGGCCATCCTAAAATCGGTAACGTCCTCGTTGGCTTTATCGTAGTCAGATTTGACCTCGTCCTCGAAGTCTGAATTTAAATCTGATCTGCGTTTAATTGGCCATGCCTTCATATGATCAGCAGAAGTGCTTGTCCGGAAAGTTCCGTCGTGATCACCTACTTTTTCTACTAGGTATCGACCTTTTCGTAGAACAGAGATAACTTTGTAAGGAGCAAAGAATTCGGGGTGACACTTAAGTTTCATTGAAGTTCCTGGACGGTGCTCGATGATGTATATAAACTCTTCTAGCAGGAATACCCATCGAGAAACTCTTACGATAATATCTTTCTTGGACATAGTTTGTACGAACGCTCGACAGTCCGTCACAATTTTAAAGGGAATATTCAGAATATATACCATAAATTTCTGTAAAGCTTTAAAAACTGCCAAAATCTCAAGTTCGTAATTCAAATAGCGTTCCTCCTTAGGCGACGTCTTCCAACTCGCGAAATAAATAGGCTGCAAAAGAATGTACTCGCGATCCTTCTGAAATAGAATAGCACCTAGACCCATCTTGCAAGCTTTTGTATGGAGCTCCGTCTCTGCTCCTACCCTGTAAATTTTTAAAACTGGATCCTGAGACATGGCTGCCTTCAGCTTGTCAAATGACTGCTCTTAACTTGAATCGGATTCAAACTTTACTCCGTCTCTCAATAGATTAGATAGTGGTGTCGTTATGATGGCATATTGTGAAACAAATTTTCTGCCATGTCCAGATAATCCCAGGAAACTCTGGATAGACTTCGTCGACATTGCTTTTGGAAATTGCAGTATTGTCCGTGTTTTCTCTTCTGAAGAGCGAATACTTTCGTCTTCGATGATATATCCTAGAAATTAATTTTTTTTTTACCAGTATTCGGCATTTACAGTCTGTTCAACAAGAAACGTTGGTCGATTTCTCGAAAACAATTACAGATTTTTAAACGTTTTTCTTTTTAAATTAAAGTAGTAGTATAGTATTATAGTAGCGCCGTAGTCCTTTGAAAGAACATCAAAGGACTACGGCGCTGTTGCCAAGTCGTTCTAGTATCACTCGAACCGTCCGAGAGAACGCACGTGAATTAAAATGAGTTCCGTTTACGCCAAACGTTTTGAAGCTGTCTTTTTGTGTACCCATCCAAAAGGACCACATATGTCCCACAGCGCGGCTGCTAAATACATCAAGAAGTCGGAGACGTTCGTGAAGAGATGGGTTGAGTGGTATAAAGTTGATAAAACAGTCGACGACCTTCCCGAAAGAGGCAAATCTCGAGTAACAACCAGCAAGGAGGATAAAGCGATCGTGCAGCTGTTCAAGCGTACCCCTACTCTAGGATTGCGGGATGCCAAGGCTATACTAGCCAACAAGGGAGTCTACATTAGTATCAACACCATTCGACAGCGTTTGGCTAAATCGAAGATACAGTACTAGAATTCTAGTACAGTTCTAGAATTCAATTTCATTCAATTTCATACAAATTCAATTAATTTCTGGAATTCAAGAGAAGACTGTTAATAACAACGTTCATAACTTAATAAGAAACTGAGCCTCATAAAATGGTAGGCTGGAACCGGTTCAAGCATTTATTTAAACGGTCAACCTGAAGAGGATTTAACAATTCGTGTTTCAACTGGTGTAGCTGCATATGATGACAACAGAATTTTAATCGGTAAAGACGTTACTAATCGTTTTCACTTTATTAATGGTTGGGCAATTACCATTAGATCGATGATTTATATTTGGAATAATTTAAGGAAACTCGGGTTTTCACACTTAAATCCTCGTAATTTTAATCAGGATCCTCTTGAAAATTTATTTTGCCTTGTTAGGCAACATTCAACTGATAGGTCTCCAACGTGTCAACATTTTTCGGGAGTTTTAAAAACAATAGTTATTGCAAATTTAACTTTATCAGATAGTACAGGAAACTGTTCAAAGTATAAAGTATAATTTAAAATACAATTTCAAAGTATAATTTAATTTCTTCTACAAATTGTTATTGTAGTTCTGAATTAATACGAGACCAATATTTTCCAAGAAAATATTATAGGATACCTACAATAAAATAATTTTGTAGCTTGATTCATTGCGTTCACTTTTTAAAATTGTTTTTCCAAATTACTATTTAATCTGACAGAATAATAATCTTTTTATTAATTAACAATGCCATTTAGGATGCTACTGCATAATTCAATTCGAGTATGCAATAACAACGATTAATGGTATTGTTAATTAATAAAAAGATCAATAAGAAAAATATTTCCATTTTGAATATCCCGCCCGCATGCTCGCTTTTGAATTTAGTTCTGCCAGGAGGCTCTTATGGCGCATCGGTCGCTCCATAAGCGGCCATTTTGCCAAAATCTGTTTCCACTATTTAACATGGAGCTTCACCTCCGTGGTCACACACTTCACTTCGTGAGCAAATTGGGGGACGGTTCACCTAATATATGGAGTGAAAGCGACTTTGAAAAAATGAAAAGTAACTAGAGGGAAGGCATTAATGCAGGGTAGTGTCCACCTGGAACGACAAACTCCGTGTACTTCGTGCTGTCCAACGTCTAACGTCGTGAAAAAAGTTGCGGCTTGAAACCTATCCAAAATATCTTCAATTAGTGGGAGAGGGAAACGATCTCTCGCCAGCTTCTTATTAAGTAAACGGTAATCGATGCATAAACGAGCATATCCGTTTTTTCTCTCTGTTACCACTATGGGACTAGCATATTCCGAACTGCTATCTTTCACAATATTCTTTTCTTTCCAGGTACTGATGATTTCGTTCACCTTTTCATTTTGTTGAGCTGACAAACACCGTGGACGCTGGTGAACTGGAGTTCGGTCATTCACCACGATTCGCATCCGTGAGATGATTGTATCGTCGGGCAGTTTGAAGCACGTTACTTGTCGTCTCTTTAAGCGAACTTCTACGAGATCTGAAAGTTTGTAACATGGCTGTTACTTGGTTTGCTTGCATACAGGCGTAGGGGCGGGGGCTCGAACCGGCGAGCAGCGGTGCTGCGAATCGTCGGTCGGCCACCACGCTCTCTCTCTCTCCGTGCCTAGCGTCTGAGTAGCGAGTCTGTCTGTCAGCGATCAAGTCGAGTTGTTCTTGCCACACCGAATTTGGGCTATGGATATCTTGTCTCGTTGTCTTGTACTGCCCTGGAGCGCTTATTGAATTGTACTACGCTTTTTGACTGGAGCATAACGATTCTTCGAGTGGTAATAAACCTATGTTATTTTTTAGTAACCAGTGTTTGTTGTTGATTTCAACTCCTCCCCAGGCAATTCCCGTGTCCCATCCTTTCTATAGTGATAGTCGATCCAGATTATAAGTTCACCTCAAATCAAGAGATCATGTTCGATGAAATGACTTGGGACAATATGGACCTGCAATTTTAAAATCATACAGTCTATCTCTATGTAAGTCTCGAAACTACCGAGTGTATGATTTTCACTTGCTGCGACTACACCAAAAGAAATGGAAGTAGGCTGCAAAGGCGGTGCTCCTATTCTAACATAAAATCTCGCCAGATGAAGATCACTTCCTGAATCGATGACAGACTCCACCTTTCTGCCTAAAACACTTACCACCTTATACGTCTTGTTGTCACCTGCCGAAACTGCCTCGCATTTCGGTTTCGAATGATGGATGGCCCCTAGCAACAAGTATGCTTGTTGCTAGGAGCCATAAACAACGTGGACAATTTTTCACCACTTTTTAACGCCCCCCTCTCCTCCCTGTAGACAGCCGTGCACTTTTGATATTTTATGAAAATATAGGAATTATTTGCGTAGAACGATGTGCAAGCACAATATAAACAATTCGAATATATCTCGAGTGTATCTTGACTCATTTCAGTATATTTTTCGCAGATTTATCATATTTAATGTGTATCCACGTGGATTCTAGCTCGACCCCCCCCCCCGGGCCCCCCCCCGGGGAAACGCGGGGAAATTTGCCATCCCCCCCCCCCCTAAACTGTCCACGTGGTTTATGAATGGCCCCCTATCAGCTTGGGCCTAGCTTCTATTGACCTGCGCTTCGTATTAGTTAAATTTCTTCCTTAACTCCTTGATCGTAGATTAATAAAGTATTTATTATTATTATAAAGAATTCTTCCCTCAAAGACTTATTCAGCTTCTTCCAAGACGTGGCATGACATTCGAAATTGGTAAACAATTTCGCGGATTTCTTTTAGCGTAAATCACCTTTTGTACATCCATCCATGTACACAGTACAGCTGTTTCCTCGAAGTTCGTCAACCATCGCCCGGAGTTTTGCGTTACATCGCCACTGAATGTCTCGAGCGCATTCGCGACGTCCTTGAATGATAATGTGGGATGGGACCTCCTGGTCTCATTCGTCCTTTGGTTGACGGTTGAAATTTGTCTACCTTTATCAGAAGATTCAGCATCCTCATCATGTTCGAAATTTTCATCGCTGACGTTCGGTTCTTCTTCGTCTTCTATCTCTAACGCCAATTTTAGTCGAGTATATATTTTATACGTAACTCAGTTTTTGATCTCGACACTTTTAAACTTAGATCGCGTAATCGTGCCACTAAATGAGCTTTCGATAAAGCGTCGATGTCCACTGCAGTCTCAATTCCACTCGCGTCCATCTCGCCGTCATCGTCACTACGATCGTCGATTTCCTCTAACACGCCACGAAGTCTTTCTCTTAAAATCGCTTTTGAGCCCGTAATATAGGCTGTTCCAGCTCTTCTAGTCTTTCTCTTAGTCTATTTTCCAAATCCAAATTTATTTTCTAAAAAAAACTTCACATGGCACCTCTTTCTTCTCTTCACAAAAAACTTTCAGATTTGAACTCCACTACGCACGCTTCACCCAGAGCGGCCAATGTTTCTTCGTCGACTTTTAGTTTTTATTTTGATCGTGACTGTCAAAACTTGCAGTCAGCATTCAAACAGTCCTGCTCCTTCCGCAAATCAAGAACTTAAGGTGCCGTCCCATGTCGGCAGAAAACGTCGGCGTAAAGCAGGAACTCATGAGAGTGACAGAGATAGGCAAATCTGTTTGTCTCTTTCATTCTCATGAGTTTCTGCTTTACGCCGACGTTTTCTGCCGACATGGGACTGCACCTTTACTCGTTGGCATGATCTCGTCGGCACTCCACACTCTTTTCTCGTCTAACCATCTCGTGGTCTCAAACGTCTCGAACCGCGTCGCTTCTATTATTCACTATTTCGGTGGTTCCGGTGATCCCGGACGAGCCACAAATTGTACGATTGACAAATAGACCCTAAGTAAAAACACTGAAATGAATATTGAGCACATTTAATTATAATGTAAATAATAGAACAGTTGATATGTACTTATCTCCGACGCGTTAAACTTCTCACTGAATCGCCATCTTGCTTCGTCTAATGCACTCTAAACACAGGCACACACACACACCTGTGCACACTTATTTGTCGCCCTCTACATTCTGATAACTCGAAACAATTTAAAGGTCGCTGAATCCCACACACATGTGGCCGGAGCGATTCGGAAACAAAAATTGGCTTAGTGTAGAAAAGAAAAAGCAACTTCAAAATTAATAGACTGTCATAGACTGTGAAAAAAACTGAAAATCAAACAATAAGGCAGCAGCCAGCGCGCAGAGATCGGCCAAGAAAAATTTAACCACACGATCGACTCGGACGCCAACGATTATTATGTTTGAAGGTAAGACTACAATAGAACGACGTAGCATTGGCTTGACCAGTGGGTGTAATCTCTTGGTTAAATTGTGGGGCCCTATTTTAACGACCTCATAGCTATGAAAGATTTTTTTTTCGGAACTAAAATGCAATATGGCGACGTATGCCGGGAAAATTTAAATATGTTCAAATTATTTTTATTGTAATTTGGGTTAAGAAGTACATTTATTGGCATTTTGAGGAGATATGAGTATGAAACTAATATATTATAAATATATAATTGTTTTGCACAAAGTTGGTTCGAAAATATAACATTTTTAAAAATTAAAATGGTTATTGCTGAAAAGTTGTTGTTTTATTACAAATAAGAATCTCTGATGACTTTTTGAAATCAAATAGGACAATTTTTTATTTTAAAAACTTATTAGAGATGTTTATTTATAATGAAAAATGCCGCTACTGTTCATCACCAGCAGATATTTTCGATTTTTGAAAATGCTACATTATCGAACCAACCTAATAAGTAGTTTCATACCCGAACCTTCTCTGTTTTTATCAGTTATTATTGACATAATTATGTTAATAATAATGGATAATGCCAATAAATGTACCTCTTACCCTACTTTGTATAATACATTTAGATGTAGAAATACGAGTAGTGGTAAGGGTTATTGAGTGGCCCAAATTTTTTTTAAATGTTTATTTTATTGCTATTATATTTCACTATTTATAAATATAGTAGTATAAAAAATGTTATATTATAAGTATAACAATTTTTTTAAGCACTTGCCTAAAGATAAACTGCGAGATGCGAACAAAATAACAAAACACTATCAACTATAACCTCAAACCTGTGCAAGTGTGTGCGAGTCACCTGTTTGTGCACAGACACACGACACACGCAATTATCATGTTGGGTGATGTAGGGATCTAACCTATCGGTAGTGGTTTCAGCGCCCTTTAAGAGTTGGCTTGGGAACAGGAACGTTCGTGATCCAGGAAGATTTTCCAAATTCTCCGTTCTTGTACCTTCTTCTTTGCACAAATCAACTACAAAGTTAAAAAAGGCAAATTGCCCCTGATAGTTTACTTTACAAGCATACTTGATTGACTCTTAGGCTACAAACGAAGCAACAGGTGGGTGTCTCATAAGATAGCCGGCCATTAGGCCAGCGTGCTGTTTCAAGCATGGGGTCTCTCGAAGATTCCGATGCTGACACAGACAATGGTTTGAACGATGTAGACATGGATAACTCTTTAAACAATAAAATCGTTGAAAGAACTCAACGGGAGTTTTCTGCCGAAATGGCCTCCACGCAGAATGCTGTAAGTAGCCAAATAACTTCTCCTACACAAGCTGTTACAAACCCTAACCTCACTTCTGAGAGAGACCTCCCTGTCGTGAAAAACCCAAGTAAGAGACCGGCTGATGTCTCACTTCCACTGACTGATCGCAGCAAATCTAAGGCTATACATACTGACGTGGTTGACTCTCCTTCTAACCAGGTAAATCCTAAACCTAAAAATAAATACTCGAGACATAATAAGGGTCCTTTCACTGTAGAAATCGACTTCCTTTCCAATCCCCCAATCCAAACTATTTCTTTAGGAAAAATCCTCCACAAAAACTTCAAAGATGAAGTAATAGATTGCAAAAAGAAAGGTTCAAACAGATCTACTAGGTGGTTCAAGATGCTCCCGGCCTAACAAAGAAAACAAACGATTTTTGTCAAACTTACTATTTATTCTTCAACATCGTCCCCTCCGAGCTCGATACACCTAGTCCAACGATTTTCCAACATTGCGATGCCTTTTGAAAAGAAAGATTGCTGAAGGCTTTCAAAATACCCATCAGTTTCCCGTTCGGCTTCTTCATTCGTCGCAAATCGCTGTCCCTGGAGCCATCTCTTCAAGTTTGGAAACATATAATAATCGCTGGGGGCTAAATGTGGAGAATACGGGGGGTGGTCAAGCAATTGAAAGAGCCTAGCTCGTGTAATTTGGCCATGGTTTTCATCGATTTGTGAGCTGGTGCATTGTCTTGCAAAAAAAAGCATTTTTTCTTCAACAAATGGGGCCGTTTCTTTGCGATTTCGACCTTCAATCGGTCCAATAAGGCACAATAATAGTCACTGTTGATTGTTTTCCCTTTTTGTAAATAGTCGATGAACAATATGCCCCTCGAATCCCAAAAAACTGACGCCAACACCTTTCCAGCCGATTGTTGAGTCTTGGGTCGCTTTGGTGCACTTCCGCCGGGTCCTACCCACTCTTTGGCTGATTGTTTCGATTCTGGGGTGTAGTGGTAGACCCATGTTTCATCACAAGTCACTATTCGACGCAAAAAATCAGCTTTATTTCGTTTTAACATGTCCAAACAATGCTGGGAAGTGCGAACACGTTCACGTTTTTGATCAATTGTCAGCAAACGCGGCACCCATCTTGCGGTTAGCTTTCTCATACCCAAACAATCATGCAAAGTTGAATGCACTGACCCAGTTGATATGCGTACGGCATTAGCTATCTCACGCACTTTTATTTTTGGATCACTTAATACGATATCGTGGATTTTTTGCACGATTTCTGGAGTGGTCGCTGTTTTTGGTGCTCCCCCGGCGTGTTCATCTTTTGTGAACATTCGGCCTCTTTTAAACTCGGCAATCCAATATTTTACGGTTGAATACGATGGAGCAGAATCACCATAATATTTATCGAGCTTTTTTTTCGTTTCCTTTCCACTTTTTCCACGCAAAAAATAATGTTTAATCAAGGCCCGAAATTCTTCCTTATCCATTTTTACAACAAATATCAAAACTTTCTGACTTTAAAATCACTTTAGCGTCACTGCCAAGTGCCAATCTATCTGAAATTGATCGTGTATTCGACTGAACGTTGGTATTTTAAAACTGGTGGTACCATCTCTTGGAGGCCGGGAGCATCTTGAACCACCTAGTACCATTCTATGCAAATCTAGCCTTGGAGCCAACAGAATTGTTGACACACTCGAGAAAATTAATCCCAACCTCAAAGCCTTCATTCCGAACTTCAGAGTCACTCGCATGGGTATAATTATAGGTGTTCCAATAGATATTTCTTTAGAGGAATTGAAAGAATGTGCTATTAGTTCCGCTCCCATCTTAGAAGCTAAACGTTTCGACTGGAAGGATAAAGAGGGTAATACCTCTCCTGGCACTACTGTCCTAATAACTTTTGACGGACAGACGTTCCCCCAGGACATTAAAGTCTATTACTATCTTTGCCGAGTTGACCCTTATGTATCCCAACCATAAATCTGCTATGGTTGCTTTAGACATGGTCATGTAAAAAATATCTGC
>CAJFCP010025566.1:8818-19003 GCA_904066005.1 Synergus itoensis
ATTTATCAATTACAAGGAGAACTAGGAAATACTTATATGTGGGAAAATGAACACGTATTATCATATGCAACTACGGTACAAGAATTATCCGCTCAAATACAAGATGCACATCAAGCTGCAAATGGGGGCATCGTTCAGCCAGATTTCCTTGCAACATTAGAAGCTGGTACCATTGACTGTTTTGTTCGAGATCTAAAACCAGAATTAGAACTAAGAGTAGGAGAACAAGCCACATTTCCCCAAACAGTACAGAAAGCTATTGAAATCGAGCGGAAATTGTCTGCCAATAGAGAACTAAGAAAAGAAAACCGTCACAGCGTATCACTCGAGCAATTGGACAGATCCTCTAGGAATTTTGCTAAAACAAGTAAAATAAATTTTACACGAGAAACTTTAATAATTTGTCAATATTGCAGTAAACCGGGTCACGAGGCTAGAACATGCCGAAAAATCAGTCAAATAGGTGCAACTCAGTATAATACGGGTGGCCAGGGAAGACCATCCTGGAATCCCCGTGAAGAAGGTCGTCAACCTCAACTAAACAAAAATCAATATAACCATCAGACTCCTTTTAATATAGGTCAACGAAATCAATATAATCCTAGATATGGACAACCGTCATATTTCAATCAAAATAGAAATTCTCAATTTTTTAATCAAGGTAGAAACTTTAATCAAAATCGAAATTTTTCCCAAGGTTTCAACCAAAGCAGAAATTTTAATCCTCAATACGAGAATCGAAATTATAATTCAAATAAAAATTTTGCTCAAAATCAAAACTTCAATCAACCTTACAATCAACCTCAAAATTTTAATCGAAATTTTAATCAAGATCGAAACTTTAACCCAAACTATAATCGAAATCAGAACCAAAATTTTAATTCAAATCCAAACTTTTACCAAAATAAAGACTCTAGGGAAAATCAGAATTTAAACCCAAATTTTAGAGCAAATCCAGGAAATAATCCCACCTCGAATTTCGGGAGAAATGGAAACTCAATTCAAGCACTTGTCAAAAACCTAACAATAACCTGTAACTACTGTAAGGAAGAAGGGCATTTAATTAAAGATTGTGAATTAAGAAATAAAAACAACGAGAAAAGAAAACAAAAATTGCAGTCACCAATATCTCTACAACCGGAAAACTAGGTGGCCCTCTCCAACATGGGTGTACATGGAAGGGCCGAAGTGAAGAACTCCAAACACCTGCTCAAACACTAATAAGAACAGAAAAAGTACATCTGAATACCAGCAGCAATATTCCTTACATTACAATACAAATAGAAGGACTAAAGGGAATAGTGAGAATGATGTTAGACACTGGTGCAGGACCTAATCTCATTAAGGAAGAAGTTGTACATCCCAATACGAAAATCAATAAGGAGGAACGTTTACGACTCACCGGCATAAACGAACATCCAGTTTTTACCCTAGGTCAAGTTACCCTCAATATTTATGGATCCCCTACGACATTCAACATAATACCTAATGATGTTCCCGCAGAACATGACGGAGTATTAGGAACAGAATTCTTTAAAAATAATAATGCAAAAATTAATTATGCTGACAACAATCTTGAAATTGATAATAAATGCTATTCCTTTGATACACAAGAATTAATTACATTACCACCTAGAATGATTTCAAATTTTCAAATAAAAGTAAAAAATAAAGATAAAAGGGTTGGATATGTACCTAAACTATTTCTAAATAAATCAATTTATATGGGAGATGCTGTAGTAACAAATAACAATGGAAAGGCTTATTTAAGAGTAGCAAACGTTGAAGAAATACCGATTAAATTAAAAATATCAGAAATAGAAATAGAAGACTTCGACGAAATTTTTATTGAAGAACAAGAAGACTGAATCAAATTTGACAAACCAGATCTTTAACGACATTATTAATGAAAATTTTCAGACTGATTAGAAAAATAATGATTCAATTCTATTCTCGCTTGAAGGTCAGAATAGAATAGAGGCAATAAAAGAGTTATTAAGATTGGATCATTTAAACAAGGAAGAGGCAGAACATGTAAATAACCTTATCTCTAAACATGCAGATAGATTTCACATTCCAGGAGAACCTTTAGGAGCAACAAATATATTAGAACGTTCGATCCCCACCACTGACGATGAACCAATTTATGTAAGACAATATAGGCACCCACCAGCGCATAAAGAAGAAATAACACGTCAAGTTAATGAATTACTTGAGAATGAGATAATAAAACCTTCCCAATCACCTTATAATACGCCAATTTGTATTGTACCCAAGAAAAATGGAAAATGGCGAATGGTAATAGATTTTCGAAAATTAAATGAAAAAACAATAGGAGACTCTTACCGACTACCAAACATAATAGACATATTAGACCAACTTGGGTCGGCGCAGTACTTTTGAGTTTTCGACCTCACATCAGGGTTTCATCAGATAAGAATTAACCCCCAGGATGCCCATAAAACTGCATTCTCAAAACCCTATGACCACTATGAATTTGACCGGATGCCATTTGGACTGAAGAATGCTCCAGCCACCTTCCAACGCATTATGGACCTTGCTTTAATAGGATTGCAAGGAACCGAATTATTTGTTTACCTCGACAATATTGTATTATATGCTAACAGTTTAAAAGAACACGAAATTAAATTTAACAAATTAATGGACAGATTAGGAAAGGCAAACCTCAAACTCCAACCTAATAAATGTGAATTTTTAAAACCTAAAGTAGCCTATTTAGGTCACATTATTGATCGATACGGAGTACGACCGGATCTAAAGAAATTACAAGCAGTTAGAAATTTTCCAACACCCAAAAATGAAAAGAATATAAAACAATTTTTAGGTCTAAATGGATATTATCGTCGATTCATTGAGGGATTTTCCAAGATAGCCACCCCTCTCACTCAACTTTTGAAAAAAGACAGCCTTTAAATGGGGAGAAAAACAGCAACAAGCATTTGAAATACTAAAAAACCAGCTATGTGAGGAATCAGTTCTTCAACGACCAGGCTTTGACAAACCATTCATTTTAACAACCGACGCATCGGGATATGCAATCGGAGGCATATTATCACAAGGAAAAATAGGAAAAGATCAACCAATATCCTATGCCTCACGAGCACTAAACGACAACGAGAAAAAATATGATACTTACGAAAAAGAGGCACTAGCCATAGTATATTGTGTACAATATTTTCGACCTTATTTGTATGGACGAAAATTCACCTTAGTTATGGACCATAAACCATTAGTGTGGTTCCAAAACTCTAAAGATCCTTGTTCTCGCGTTACTAGATGGAGACTTAAATTAGCAGAGTATGATTTCGATGTAGTATATAAGGCAGGGAAAACTAACGTCAATGCAGACGCTTTATCTAGAAATCCTGTGGAAAATCCTGAAAATCCTGAGAATAATTTCGAAATAAAAATGATGAAAGAAAAGAAAATTTATTTCAATAAAGACACTTATCCTAAAAATACTGAATATCCTGAATATCCTTAAAATCCTGAAAATTTTGAAGAAACTTGTGAATTTATGAAAATGAAGAGAAATAAGAAAATTTATCCTGAAAATCCTGAGAATCCTAAGAATCCTGAGAATTATGTAAGAATAAAGAAAAAGATTGATATTGAAAATAATGATGAGAACATAAATGATTTACATTGCTATGAAGAAGCAGATTTTGAATATATTGAAGAAGATATAATGAAAAATTATGTATTATTGAGTAAAGTTGAATATGAAGAATTATTAAGTAATATTGAAACAAAGAAGAATTATCATGATAAAAATAAAGAATCTATGTATGCGGTTACCAGAGGATAACTACGAAAACAAAATGAAGTTAAGAATAAAGATAATAAAGATGAAAATTATCCTATAATTATTTCCCACTCTGCGAATCCAAAAAATATAAGCGTCCCTTAGAAAAGAAAGCGAGGAAGACCTAAAAAAAATTAAAAAATTAAAAATTCTAAAAGAATTTAGAAAAAATAATCCTTCCTAAAAGAGGTAGACCTAAGAAAGTATCCGAAAAGAAAATCCCGAAAAATAAAAATCGAAAGCGTAATAATTCAGAATCCGAAGAAAACTATGATTCTGACCCTGAATATGTAATTGGACAAAAGTTAAATGATAAAAAGAAAAAGAAGTAATTTAGAAGGAATAAAATTAATGAATCCAATTTTAAAGAAAAAAGTGATTTAGAATCATTCTCTGATACCACTAGTGAAGAAGAAGAAGAAGAAGAAGAAGAATTTGACCCAATGAATAATTTTAAGGAACAAGAAAGTACCATGGAACCAAACATCACTGAAGATTCGGAAAATGATTTTATAGAAGATCGCCCCCCTCCAGAACCCCCACCGAAACAAAAATTAATGCCCCTTTATTCGAAAAACATAATCGAATGCCGAGACCAATTGACTATGAGGAAAGATAACTATGCGTATTTTGTAACCACTAATAGAGAACCGCGTGATAACGGATCATGATCAATAGAAAAACAAACTGGACTTAAGCATCTAAAAAATTTACAAAAAGGTTTGGCTAAAGAATTTATTAAGGAAAAAAACAATACCATATTGCACTTCCAATTGAATCCGAAGAAAAATCTAATCTTTCAGAAACACTTGAAACAATTAAATTAGCAATTTTATCCTTTCATTCAATAGCAGAAAAACTAAAATTAAAGTCAATTAGTATTGCTAAAACTTCAAGTATTAACAATGTACCATGGGAAGAAATATTAGCCATATTAAGGTTAGCATTCTGGGAATCGCCCACTAAGATGATAATTTGTTTAGGAGTTACTTAAGGAAGTATGGTGGGTACGGAGCTAGTCAGTTGAGAGAACGCCTTGACTTACTATTGACTCGCGTAGTAGCAATCGTATGTTTGGCAACGTTGCCATTCGCGATTCGTCAATTCCAGTCGATTCGTTCGTTTGAATTTTCAGAACTTTTCATTTATGTCTAAACGGAGCACGTGTAGTCAATGCGACGTTGCCATACCTTCTATTCACTGACGTCACAAATATATTTACGATATAAATTATTCAATATCTTTTGATACAGGTCCTGATTGATAATTTTGAAAGCACCTATGGGTTTCTTATTTTTTTCTACGTGTCTAAGAAATTTTTCATAATTTTTTCATTTTTAAATATCTTTATAATCTACGAAAACTGCATTTTCCCATAAGAACACATGTTAATTTCAATAATTAATTTCTCGGATTTGAGGTCCTGAAGGGTCACGAAATTTTAACCATAGCTCAAGTAAGCTATAATATGCGTTCTGTCAAAATTACAAGTAATTCTCATTTTTAATAGTCTTATCCACCATACTCCCTTAATACCCTACGAAAGAAGAAAGAAATCAATTGATTGAAGAAGCGCATTAATCAACCGTCGGAGGACATAAAGGAGTGACAAAAACTTACAACAGAATCAGACAGCGATATTATTGGGAAAATATGAAACTAGATATACAAAAATATATACAATTATGTTTACAATGTCAGTTAAAAAAACTAGTTAGAGTAAAAACAAAGAAACCTATAGTTATAACCGACACTCCAGGAACAGCCTTCGAAAAAATTAGTATGGATATTGTAGGAAGATTATCAAAAACAAAATCTGGAAACGAATATATCCTAACAATTCAAGATAACTTTACTAAGTATTCATTAGGTATCCCCCTCCCAAATCATCAAGCTGTTACGATCATATTTGCATAGTTCTATGCAAAGCTAATCATCGTAAGCAACTTGAGAACTCTATTATGCTAGCTAAGCATTTTAGAACTCCTCAAGATGCTTCAAGGTAGACGGCGAAATACTCAAGTGAATAAAAATTCACTATCAATTAATTTTAGTCTTTTTTTTTTTAAAAAATAGAATTAATAATATTAAAAATCCATTAGATATATGTAAACATATATCATATTAATACCTTTTATGTCTTTTTGAATTTTATATTACTTAAAATTAAAATAGGATAGGAATTATAATAAGGAGTGCATGTGCGCCTATAATATGTATGTGTGCATGAATGCAACGCGCACACACCGTGGCAAGCGAATATTCTCTTTCTTAGTCCGTTGCTGGCGATTGGGTCAACGCTCTCTCTCTCTATCTTACAGGCATGGGTATTACAGCTCGACGACCATAGTATCTTCCTATGATCCCCGCCCTCACCACTCACCCCCTTGCCATCTTGCTGCCTTCGTACAGAGTCTCGTACTATCAAGAGACGCACGTGTTGTCAAGCATCAAAACAAAAGCCACGTGCTTTGACAACACTTATCAAAGACTCGCTAATATATATATAAATATATATTAATATATATTTACATATATTAATATGAAACAAATAATATAAAAAGACATATAATTAAGGTGTAGATTAATAAATATTGGAATAATCCAATTGAAACCCTACGACCTGAAATTTAAAAACAAATTTCAAAAGAGCTAAAATTTATCAGAGAATCTAAAAGATTCCCTTAATACAATTAGCAAATTAAAAATTAAAATTAAATTAAATAAAGAAAAGATTCAAGAGAAATAGAAAATGATGACAGTGTTCCTGTCTCATATAGCCTAAAATCATGCCACAAAGTTTCTCATGTCGAGTCAACGATTTTAGCGACAAGTCACGAGGCATAATCCCTACTTCTTCCAGAAATATAAGTCTATTTAGCAAAAATCCCTTCCTAATTTACCCCACCTTAAACCGACGAGCCAAAGCGTTCCTAAAACATTTTCGCAGATACTTGAGCAACCTGGTACCGACCAGAAGTACTCTTCTCTAAACTCTTAAGTCGAGCAACCCGGGGCTGCCCAGAACTACTCAGACCTTTGCCCGTCCGGTGTTCGGTAAATTTTATAATAGTGTAATTTACACTTGAATTTGTGAGACCAATAGTACCTAGTCAATCGGAAAAATTTCGATGGCTGAGAGAAGGCCTTAAGAGAGTGTAAAGTTTAATCTATATAAACTTTCGGACGTTAAAAATTTTAAATCTTCTTGCCGACGGAAGGCAGTTCAAATCGCCGATACGCGGGGAGCGAGAGAGCTTCGAGTCCAATGTCGAGGAACGAACTGTGAAAAATAATTTATCCGGTGTTCGGTAAATTTTATGGTAGTGCAACTTATACTGGGATATGTGAGACCAATAGTACCTAGTCAATCGGAAAAATTTCGATGGCTGAGAGAAGGCCTTAGAAGAGTATAGGGTATAATCTGCGTAAAGTTTTCGAACGTCCTGTGAATTTTATGATAGTGCAACTTATACTGGGATATGTGAGACCAATAGTACCTAGTCAATCGGAAAAATTTCGATGGCTGAGAGAAGGCCTTAGAAAAGTATAGGGTATAATCTATATAGAATTTCAGGCGATAAATTATTAAACTCAAAATTGACTTATCGAATCTCAAAACGATAAGGAAATTTTGACACAACAATACGAAATTCTTTCAGTGAGAAGTAGACAAAATGCTCTATTCTTGCTGAAAGGAGTTCGAATTGACAGGTGAGCGAGTGTCACGGTGTGAGTTCGCGAAAAAGAGACACGAGTTGCGTGAAAAAGAAGTAACGCGACGTATTTAAAAATTACGGCCCAATAGGAAAGGCGCGTGCTTGAGGGCGAAATTTCCCCTCAAAACCTCACCGTTCCTCTTGGTAGGAAAATAAGGACTATTAGAATTTAAGGATTACTGAAGAAGGGTAAGCTGTATCAAACCAATTTCTATTTTTAAATTTAAATAAATGTTTCTTTTCCAATTCTCTATTATTTCTTGAATTCACCAGTTTCCTAATTTTCTCGTAATTAAAAATCGCTAACATGAAAGGACAAGGACAACAACTCTCAGTCCGAGAGTAAGGAGTACAAACCCATACAAAAATAAACAAACCCCATTCGGGTTTGGCAGTTTGTGAAGGCCTCCCCACGTAAGGAAAATTTATAAATTAATATTTCTGAGTATTGACAGCCCGATAAAAAAATTTATAATTAATTAAAATTTCCGTACGTAACACAAGCTAGTACAGTAGCAGACACATTTGTGAAGAAATTCATACGTACTTTCGGATCACCAAAGGCAGTTCTTACAGATCAAGAAACTGAATTTTTGAGTAACCTTATGCGAAAAATGGCAAAGCGATTCAGAATCAGGCAATTTAAAACAACTGCATTTCACCCACAATCAAACGGCTCACTTGAAAGGTCACATTATGTTCTAAAAGAATACTTGAAACAATTCATTGATAAAAATGCTGAATGGGATGATTGGATTGAATTAGCAATGTTTTCTTATAATACAAGTGTTCACGAAGGAACAAAATGCACACCTTATGAATTAGTCTTCGGAAAATTAGCACGCTTACCATCAAGTAATCCCCCCTCTGAACACGAAAAACTTGCAACAGATGACGATTATTTAAAAAGACTTGTTACTAAACTACACGAAATGCGTGATATTGCAAAACAAAATTTGATAGCAGCTAAGGAGAAATCAAAGGAATATTACGACAAAAAGGCAAACCCATAAAATTTACAAGTTGGAGATAATGTTTTTCTACTTGAAGGAGGAGATTTAGGGAAACTAGAAAATCAATGTTCTGGACCGTATGGAGTATTAGAGATATTAAGAAAGGAAAACGTTAAACTATTAGTTAAAAATAAGCCCAAAGTAGTACATATAAATACATTAAGAATCTCACACGTTCATCACGCAAAATAAAATAAAATTAGAATTTAAATAATAAAAACAATACTAATATAAATTTCTATTTTACAGGTATCAGCCAACCGAGAAGAGAAAAAATGATTGCTGAAATCCTCATAATTTAATTACCAGTTTCAGGAAAAACTTCAAAAATACTATTAGACTTTTTTTTAATCGTTGGACAAAATTCAACTAATTGTAACGAGACGTTACACAGGTGTGCGTGCCGTACGCACACCTCTCATTTAGATTCTCTTGTATCGAGTATTGCGTAACCATCGTCCCCACTCTCGCATTCTAGCACCCATCCCCTCTCCAATCCGTCTGTCTGTCTGTCAGCCATCGCAGGCAGATTCAATAAAACCGCCCGCACAACGAAGATTCTTCAGTCTAGCTGGGCGAAACCCACCGAGCCGATCGGTGAGCTCTCGCCTGGTGAAAACTCACGCTTCTTTTCCTATTAACAGGCGCACCTGTGGTAGGCAAAGTACTGGCAAATCGCAAGGCTTAGGAGCACCTATCCTTGTTATTTGTGAAACGTTTCTCTCTCTCGTTTCTCCCTTTCTTCTCTATCTCTCTTTCTCACTCGTTCTAAAGAGAATTGTCAACGATCAAGCGCGCCTGGTGTTGCCAATTCCAAGTCGAAGAAATTCCAATTCACAGGCGCATCTTTAATTGTAATTTCGCGCATCTAATTTCTATTCTATAATATCTCTCAGCTACGATTTTCCATAATCAATAGGAGCACTTATGGTTATGAAAAGTCCAAAGTCAATTGCAATAAATAGGAGCATCTATTATTGCTATTTACCGCCGTTTTTGTCTCTTTCTTTCACCGCTATTTCTTTAGGAACTGTTCTTTCACCGAAACTCTAGCTTCTCTTTCCGTCAAGTCAAATTAAAAAAACAGGGAAAATAATTTGCTCTCACCAGGCGCTACTGAGAGAAGCAAATTAAACCGACATAGATAATATTCGATAGATATTTTCTGTAAATATTATCTATTATTAATAGACTAGAGATGTACACAACAGAACCTTACTTCATCTTCCTATTAGTCCACTCTTCTTTCCGCCGTACCGTAAATTCCGTAGAAGTGGGGGCTAAGACGTCGATAAATTGTAATCCGACAAATCGCCTGTGTGTCTACTTTGTTTCACCGAATTCTACTATTTTTTTATGAGAATTAACCGACACACCGTTTAACTGCAAACCGTTTTCCGATAACTTTTAAACCGCTAACCGTTACCGATAACCGTTTAACCGACAATATCAATTCCGAAAAAAACCGCAAATTCCGCGTAATAAGTATCAAGAACCGTCATTTATCCAATACTAGATTAATTTAGATATGTAAATTATAGGTAAATAAATATTTTATATTTTTGTTAGTAAAAATTGTAGATCTGTTTTCTAATGGGGTCTTCATCTAACTATCTCAGCGGACGCT
>CAJFCP010025567.1:31823-45104 GCA_904066005.1 Synergus itoensis
TCAAAGAAATGCATTTCTTTGAATCCAAAAATCTTTTTTTTCAGTGTAGGAAAAGTATATAACTATTATTACATGCCTTAAAAAAAAACATCTTAGATACGTTAATCCTGTCAAAAGTTATGATGAATCAAAAAAAACTAATGGTTTTTATGGTTTTATGAATATTTTCTGCTATATTTATCACATGAAAATCTTAGTATGCCTATGTTAATCTAGCTATCATTACAAGAATTTCAAAAAAAAAAAAAACATGCCGATACGATAATCCAAAAAAAGTTGGATAACTTTATAAACATACGTCTCTTTTTGCTTCGCATATTCGACTAAAAATAAGAAATTATCTAGACCCACCTCTCCCCCACAAGCTCCTTACGTAATACTTAAAAAGCTCCTTTTGTTTCGTTTTTTATTTGAATTTTGAGGGAAAGGTGTTTCTAATCTCCTTCTCAGATTACTAACGGTTTTGAGGGCGATTTCGATAAGCGTTGGAATTTCATTCAAGACCGAGTGCAAATTCTGTGTTTATAGTTTATGCTACATTTGCATCAAGTATAGATATTTGCGTGTACATTATTTATATGTGCTCACAAGTGCAGGACCTGGGTGGATGGGAGCGGAGTTCTCAAGTTTCTCGGCACACTAATAAATTAACGTGCCTTTATACTCGGGTCAATGAATGCCGATCATTCATATAGCACCGAGTCACGTGTGTCTCGCGATGCACCGAGTGCCGGTTTCGGATAGAGTGGCGACCATTGTTCGTGCTTAAAGGCTTACGGTATGAGCCGACATCGTTTCATTAGGAACTATTCATATTCAGGTTTTGAATTTTCATTTCAGGAAATGGTCTATTCACTTGTTAATTTTTCATACAGTCTCTTCACTGTCAATTTATCTACAGTTTTCGTATTCACGAAGAAAAGACTTATTGAATGATAATTTATGCATTTTCTACATTGAAATTTCACGGTAATTTTTATTCCCCAATAATTTCGTGCACTTTTCTGTCGACTTTTATTTCATGGGGCCAAATTCCAAAAGTTCAACGCACCCGATTCTTTTTTTTTAAAGGAGGTCTCTATAAATACTCATCTTTATCCACCTACGAGAATACCATAGTATTAGACCATTCATGAGATGTGTCTAAATATATGCTCGATGCATCGACTGGCATACATATTTTTATGCGTAACTATGCATGCCTCATAAAATTATTATTACCCTTTGGGTAAATTTTATTACACAAAGGCGCCGGTTACATAAATCGCCCAACTCTAGGTGATTTAAATGCAAATATGGCTCTGAAAATGCAAAGCGAAGCGTGGAAAGTGACAGAAGTCTCCGAAGGTTAACTCGAAAATTGTTAAAAATTCTAATTTTATTAGATTCTAAAGAAGGTGAGAATTATTACATTACTTTCAGTCCTGTTAGTCATCTACAAGAAGAAGTGCTGCACAGAATAATTTATGAATACAAAGTACACTGAAAAAACTCTATATGGTTGTGACAACCACAAATATTATGTGACAACAACCACAGCTATGTGGCACCTATTATGAAATAGTTGTGGCAACTATTTAATAATAGTTGCCACATAGATTTGATTGTTGTCATATAATAGATATGGTTGTGGCAACCACAATCGTGGTTGTGGAAACCATAAATTGTAGTTGAACCATATTTTACTATTTTTGTGGTTGTCACATCCATAACAGTTTTTTCCGTGTACCCACAGCATCACAAACTGCTCTCAAAATAGGTGAAATAGGGTGATTTTTTCACGAAAATAGGGATATTGTAGGGGAATAAATTCTTTTAAATTTTTATCACCTGCAGGAATTTGAAGCCCTTATCATTTAATTCTTTCAACAAAGAGACTGCTACAAAATGTGGAATGAGGTGCTTTAGATAATTATCTAGGAGTGTCAACAATTTAGTAGGACAAGTTGGTAAAACGAGGAAAATTATCTTTAGAAGCATTGGGTTGCCGCCGGGCAATAAAAATGTCAAGGCTCGTTCACCGAAATAGTGTATTTGTATATGTATAGGTATACAGTATACACATATAGAGAGTTCTCGGGTCTGCACTCTGTCCACAATTCCAGGTTTTTGGAGGCGTGGGATTTTTGACCCTCTGTGGCGGATGACCCATCCTGTTGCCGGTTTTCAGTTAAGATTTAAAATATACCGAAAAGTTTAAAGAGATTAACAAGTCTATGTGAAGTTACGAAATTTATTCGAAAAATCAAGAGAGATAACGTAATTCCTCGAAAAATGGAACAGTTGAAGATTTAGTCCAATTCTCACAGGTTCGTGTAAATGCGGTTAATTTGATGTAGCATCTCTGATCGTTTCTGATGATTCTTTACAGAACTTTTTTAACTTCCGCCTCTTCTCCCGCGGACGTTATAAAGCAGGCAATGACTTTGCAATTAGAACATTCGAGGTTGCACACAATGGCGCGAAACCATTTGCACTTGAATGCAAGTCTCTCACCGCTTCGGAGAGAGACCGGATGGCATAGGGCTCGTCTGTTTTACCGGACGCAGTTCCACCGCAACGATTGTCGGCTGGGATCCGAGTCGATTCATTTACAGTCTTGCATCATTTTTTGCCTTCTTCAAGAACGACCTTAAAAACCAGATCGTTTGTGTTCAATTATAATTATTGCTCTAAAGTAGAACAGCTTAAAATCGATTACGAACTCTCGACTATAAAATCGCTGTTCTGATAGTTCTTGCTAACTTTATCCGAAATTCGATAGAAACTAACACAAGAAACGCACTGTTCATTAGGAATCTATCCCGCAATAGGAGCAATAGAGTTTCGAGGCAATTTATGTGGTTTGTTCGAGCAAAGGAAGCCGCCGGGTGTCGGGACGTCTGTAACAGATGGGGTTACAGGGACTTGGCTAATTAACCAAGTCATGCTTAGTCAACCTTAGTCAAGTTCACTCGACAAGCCAAAAAAAAAGCATCGGAAACACAGAGCGATATAGTAATCTGTTAGTATTGCTGATACTCAAGAGGAATGCCGCATAGACACACATAATTGCGAAAATTAATGGTGAAGTCTTGCGTTAGATGCATTGTCAGCATGTAGCAGAGATGTCCATTCAAGATACTGAAACTTTTGAAACTCTTGGTGACATTTGTAATTAGGGGATTCTTATCAAGCCTCTTTAAAGAAAAACACTCTCCCAATAAGAAATGACGCATGATATCTAGTGATGGGAAAAGTATCGATAAATATCGATACATATCGATTATCCATCGTATCAACGATAATCGATACACTTTTCACTTAACGATATATATCGATATTTCTTGTATTTTTTTATTGTGCTTTAATCTGCCTTTATTTTCCAAGTAATTTTAATTTGCGAAACTTTGAAGTAAGGTCAGATCAGTGTTTCCAATATTATTTTTATTGTTTATTATAAATAATGGCATTTCAACTAATAAAAATAATATTTTTCAGCATTTCAAACCGCGCGCGAATAGCAACCAATCAGATACGGCTAGCGACGCATGCGCAGTTGAGTAAAATGGGCATGAATGTTAGGATGGCGTAGATGTGCGTAGAGAGGGGGAAGTTATCGATAAATATCGATATTATCGATACTTTTTTCAAAAATATCGATATTAATCGATACGCGATTTGGTCGATATTTCCCATCACTAATGATATCGTTAAACGTAATCTAGTGATGGGACATCGATGTCTAAACATCGATAACATCGATGTTTTGCTTTCGATATCGATATTTTACACATCGATGTTATCTTTTCGATGTATCGATGTTTGAAAACATCGATGTTTTCAGTCGTAGTAATGGGACATCGATGTCTAAACATCGAAAACATCGATATTTTGCTTTCGATATTGATGTTTTTCACATCGATGTTATCTTTTCGACGTATCGATGTTTGAAACATCGATGTTTTCCATTCGATGTCCCATCACTAACGTAATCCTAAGTCAGGGATAGTCGATATTTTCCGGTGTCAAGACCCTGGGACGTCTTCACAAGTTTACCTGTGAAGAATCCTCCTTATGCAAGCCCAGTGTTTTTCTTAGTTCGAATAGCCGACCGGTTGCCTGTTTAAAGTCTTCTTCGAAATCTCTTTAAAGCTGAAATTATTAAATTGAAATTATATTAGCAATTGATAAATGAATGCGGGAGCTTCGTAACTGGCTTCAACGCTGAAAGTGGGTTTAATAGATTCATTGCGGAAACATATTAAGATGGTCTTTCATGGCGGTCGGGATCAAGTCGGAAAACTGCTTAGCGATTCGTGCGAATGCAAGGTATATAAAACAGTGTTTCTCAATTGCTTCAATTTCGCCTTATAGGGTACCAGAAATATTGAGAAATAATAATGAACTCTGAGCACTTTCTCAGTTTCATCATAATTGTCATATACATCCGGAAGATTTGCTTCATATGTTCGAAGCACAGTTACATGATTCTGTAATATATAATAATCAATTAATCATGTAACACAACTGACGCATCATTTCACAAGTAGCATCCATCAGTCATCTGCAATCTATTATTTTCCACTCAATCACGCTATTATAATAAAGAATAATCATGTAAGGAACCTGTTAAAGTTGCATGATTTTGATTATCACCTTATTATCCAGAAGTTACTTTCCTGGCATATCCTAGATGAATTCAGTGACATTTGAATATAATTGCGTCTCACCGCATGTATTTTTACATTAAAAAAGAATCATTTTTTTTATCTTTTGAGAGCCACTGATCATAAGGCAAAGAGATATGGCAAAGGAGGGTGTGAAGTGGGGAAAGCCAATGTTTATTAGATCCGGAGAGACAGCTAGACTCTCTGGAGGATAGACGAGTCTTAACAAGTTGCTGCAAAGTAGCGGAATAACGACGTGAATTAATTAAGAGTAAAAGATGGGTAGAAAGAAAGGGAACTCGGAGATAATTGCTGGCCAGCTTGAGAGCTTGAGACTATTGAAATTTCTGCAGATCGATGTTGCTCAAAGCATTCTTCATTCATCTTTATTCATAATTCATATACATATTGAAATATTTCTAGAACCTTTTAGTGCCATGAATTCTATGCTCCATTCATCACAATTAACTGAAAGTTTGATTTTTAAGTATGATGTCAGAAACTATTATAATACGTTTAGATTTTAGAAGAAATTCTGAAGAATATTCTGCTAACATTATAAATTCTCTTAACACTTACAAACTTTTTTTATATTCTCATTATCTGAGAAGGTATATTGGATTTATGTGAAAAAAACTCTTTCACAATTTTCATCTTTAAATTCACTTAAATTTCCAGGACTCCTTGAGTGGAAAAAAGAGAATGGTGTTTACACCTGTATCTAATCTGTGAGAAGGTGCAAAGTACATGTAAGAGTACACGTCTGAGAGAAACAGTCTTCGATAAATGATTATTACACCGCAATACTCGTTTATTTTCCAATGGTTTCTGGTAAGCCTGAGGGAGGGGATGGTAGAAGGAGGGGTGAAGAAACTTAGCAAACAAACCAGATGATTGCTTCCCTTTGTACAGAGATTGCACGGTGATGAGGGGAGATCCTGAGGCGATCCCACCGCATCTCGGAAGCCAACAACATAGTTGCTAATGGTGTGGATATCGACACGTTTTATACTTGTCGAATCCACTTTCTCAGATTACGAAATAACCTCTTTTACTGAAAGTGCGATATTTTAATCAAGATGTAGAGCAGATCTTCATTCGACAATTCTTAAGCGCAAGTACGCTGTTGATCCGTTAAAATTTCTTTATATATGGACGAATATTATCCCTTACAGATTTCTGTTTTCGGTTTCGGTAGAGTCCTATTTTGACGTATTCCAAGTTACCAGCAAATAAGTAGTTTATGACACCAATCTTCATCGATTTTGAAATAAAATTTTTATAAAGAAAGACAATTCGACCTTGAACTCTATATGGAAAGTGTATTTCTTCACTTTCAAGAGTTTTAGAGGAATTTTCGTCTGGGAATGTGTCGAAAGAGATACCGTTATAAATATGAGATGTATATATACATAATGGGTGGATGTTTATCTATAGTTAATCAAAGTCCCCGCAAGTTTCGTGGGTAAGAAAAAACGGATACCAGAGGAGAACTACTTGACGAATATTATCCCTTACAGATTTCTGTTTTCGGTTTCGGTAGAGTCCTATTTTGACGTATTCCAAGTTACCAGCAAATAAGTAGTTTATGACACCAATCTTCATCGATTTTGAAATAAATTTTTTATAAAGAAAGACAATTCGACCTTGAACTCTATATGGAAAGTGTATTTCTTCACTTTCAAGAGTTTTAGAGGAATTTTCGTCTGGGAATGTGTCGAAAGAGATACCGTTATAAATATGAGATGTATATATACATAATGGGCGGATGTTTATCTATAGTTAATCGAAGTCCCCGCAAGTTTCGTGGGTAAGAAAAAACGGATACCAGAGGAGAACAACTTGTTCTTGAACAACCGCTACACAGAATTACCGTGGTCGTAATAGTCACGCCATTACGATAAAGCTGACAGAATAATATTCGCTCACTGTGCTCTGCATATTAAGATATTGGCTCAGGCTTCATATGCCGTCCTGTAAACGTTAATATAATCCCAGGATAAATAAACTGATGCCTAATGAGGATATATATTTGCGACACGCAATATATTCGTTTAACTGAAACGCTAAACTTGAATAATTTATGTGAATTCCTTCGTGCTCTAGTATATGTACTTATTATCTTTCTTTCTGAGCCGAGGGAAAAGATTGCATTGCAAAATATCATTTCTGTAGAAAAATAGTTCCACGGCTTTAAAAAACAATTTCACTCTCGGTAATTTTATAGTTTCTTATGGAATTTGTGATTTGAAATCGTTAAATATTTTTAAGGAATGTATTAAACCAACAGTGAAAGGATAAGTGCATTCAAATTATATGTTGACTTGAATGATCGATTGACGTAACTTTTATTAAAATTCTACAATAGTAAGAACTATTTTGTTGGTTCCAAGAAACAATTTTCTAAGGATTTCTAAAGTTCACCAAATTGATCGATTATATAGCGGGAATTTTTGTATAGTTCGGCCACACGTTCGACAAATCGGCCTCCTTGATAGGTTACCAAGGAGGTCAGTGGGTTTTCAGATTTTCAATAAATCACTGGAGTCTAGCCTCATTCAAGAAAACAGAGGGCTTTAAATTTTTAACTATAAAATGTTTCAATATCAAATACCGGGAAATCCGTTAAACTTGATTAATAAAACCGAAAGACGACTAACATTACTTTTACTCTCATTTAATTTGCCTTGAAAGTGTCT
Source organism: Synergus itoensis (assembly GCA_904066005.1). Classification (NCBI taxonomy): domain Eukaryota; kingdom Metazoa; phylum Arthropoda; class Insecta; order Hymenoptera; family Cynipidae; genus Synergus; species Synergus itoensis. The sequence continues at coordinate 39,172 of CAJFCP010025567.1, forward strand.
TTTTGTGGAATAATCATTTCGAAAGATAGTCGAAAGTGATTTAAAGTAATCACTTTAATCATAGCTTTAATCAAAGCTGCGAGGGAATTATTTATTTCGTCTATATAGCGGTGCTCGCTCATTAGTGGAAGGCGTCGTGCAAGTTCCCAATCCGGGTACCTATTCTTAAACGTGACAAACGGTGAAAGGTTACTGACAAGTACTTTTTGTCCGTCTAGCGTGGTGTAATCAAGTGGGTGTTAATTTATGTTAGTCGCAGGTACGACTCAGTCTATCTCGCTACCGACAAGATCACATTTAATGGTCAAATTCGACCCAAGAGAGGATCTTCTTCCTATCCCCCCTTACGATCTGATCTCTACTAATACGGAACAAATCTACATTGTAAATTCAACAAGGATCGCGACAAGGATTCGTCTTTGCAAATAAGGGACTTCGGGGTCGAATGTAATGTCGATCGTAATTATAAATAAACCTGATTCTATGGAGATAAGTTGATTATTCATAAGGAAAAAATAAGATCAATATGAATAAACTCAGTTTGAAGACAAATACAATTATAATTTTAGAATTTGATGTATTATTCACTTTAACGTTGCTACGGTCTCAGGGAGCTACAGTGAGAAAAATAGATTGTACCGTTTATGATCTTTTGGAAGATTAACTATGAGACAGCGATCTGGATATTAAGCCGTACAATCTAGATGTTAAACCGTATAATCTGGATGTTAAATTCTAAAATCCTGGATTATTGGAAATTTAAACATGTTATGCGACACTGTTGGCGTCTATGCGAACTAACAAATATGGCTGTCAAAAGCATGGTAAATACACATAAAACATCACGAAAACCAGCTAAAATATACACTGAAAAAAAAGATTTTTGGATTCAAAGAAATACATTTCTTTAACAACACTTCTTTGAATTAAAGTATTTTATTACTTAATGCAATTAAATATTACTGTATGACAAAAAACTCAGGCATAGACTCAAAGAAATTATTTCTTTACATGTCATTTCTTTAATACAAATAAATATTTCTTTGCTTGTAAATGTGAAGTATTCTAAGTCAATAAAATGGTTTCTTAGAAACTAGGAGTCTAGATTTCTTGAATCTAACTTTTACGCTTGAAGAAATATTTCTTAAGTTCAATAAATTTGACTCTTTGAATAAAAAATATATGTACTTAAATCACATAATTCCATCCTGTCAAATAAACTTTTCTTTGTCTTAATAATTATATTCTTTTGATATAAGAAAAATATTTCTTCGAATTAAAGAAATATTTCTTCGGCCATATTCTAACCGACCATTTCTTTGAATCAAAGAAATATTCTTTGATTCAAAGATCCTTTTTTTTCAGTGTAGCGTTTAAATTAAATTATCATCCAAGTAAATAAATAAGTGTTGTAATGAATAGGAAAATTACTTCTGAGTTGATAATTATTTTTAATTTATTATTTTTTATTTTTTATAATTATTCTTTGGCCTTCAATCATATTCCTGGAGGCAGGTGTAGCTCTTTCATAACTACATAGACTATCTAAGTCCAAGTAAAAGAACATTTTATAAACTTAAACACTTTTTTAAATTAAATTATTAATACTGCTCCATATTATTCATATGATTTCGGCGGCCATGTTTCAATGGCACCGTAGCGCCCCTTTGGCGCGAATGGATGTTTTCATTCCCAATAAAACTTAAAATCTAGATTATACGGTTTAACATCCAGATTGTACGATTTAATATCTAGATCACTGTCCCATATTTAACCTTCGAAGATCATATATGATACAATCCATTTTTCTCAGTGTAGAAAAATTAGACTACCAAATATGAAAAGTTCAGGAACGAAGTCCAATTTAATAAAGGATGGAAGCAATTTAATTCTGGTGTAGAGATATATAAACACAATTGCCTTAAAAGATTTAAGATACATTGGCTTCAGACGAGACAATATTACCGAATTAACACTGTGGGCCCCTCAGGAAAAAAAAATTGAATTACGTCCGTCAATTGATTGCGGAATTTGTTATGCACCTTTTTTATGTAACTGACGTACGCAATATGAAATGAGTTATTCTAAAGAGGTTGACAAGTGCTTTAATGAGGGAATAATGATGAATAATTCATGAATTGGAACTTATGCAAATTAGTTAAGATCTTGATCAGAAATTTGTGAATGTTTTTCCAGAAAGCGATTTTCCGAGAGATTTTTTTTAGAGGATTGGGTTTCTTCAAATTAACGCTAAGATATAATCGATAATAATTATAAACTTGCTATGTACAATCTAGTACTATGTCAATCTAGACTAAATTCTCTTTCAATTAAATTCATCTGCCTACTTGTATTTCTATAAGCCCCAGATCATGGAGTACAAGCTTACAAGATCGTTAGTTCGTCTTTAATTAAAATCCTCGAGCACGCGATCGTCAATCAAGCTAATAGAGTATCGGAGGTGTGCGTTGTGCTTGAGAAGAGCCCTGATTTCAAGTTCGATGAAAGATCTTTTCCGAGGAAACTGAGACGACCAGCGGTATAATTCGCGCAGAAATGATTAGATTCGCAAGAGCATCGTGTCCGACAGGAGGAAAAAGAAGAGGTGCAGGAAAAGAGACAAGAAACAAGAAACTGCAATTCCTACTAACAAATTCCCATAAATGTCATCGTTATCGCCTCTCAGGCCTCTCCCTCGACCCGATGAATCATAATTAACCGCGGAATACATTGCGTTAAAATAAGGTGTGCCGCGTATGTTTGTGCGAACCAAATTAAGTCTCACTATATGAGTCACAAGTGGTCCGTACGTGGTCGACATAAAGTGTTGTGGACAGTAAACGTGGGCGACCAAAAAATCCTTTTAAAAAGCTGTTTTTCGATTTTTAAATTATGTAACACAAGTCGATTTGCTATACGCGAAAAGTTCTTCCGCATTTTACTACAAGTGGGGCGAACACCTTGCGCGGAGTTGAATTGTCATTTCAGCTTCTTCGAAATCTCTTGAAATTCTTTAAAATTTAAATATTCAAAATCCTTAAAATTATTTGAAATTTAAATATTTTCATCCTCATTTTTCTGGCGCTTCTAGGCTGAGTCCTGCACTTTATTATAATATTTTGAATTGAAAAATTTCCAAGCTAAAGGGTTTGCGTGATCGTCCATAAATTTCATTCCGGCTTTTTTGCAAGTAAAAAAAATGCGCGAGACGTCGAAGCCGGTTTCTTTTTACATCCGTTATAATTGGTTACATCCAATTAACCTGGCGATAAATAAAATAATGCAATTGATTTTGGCGGACCTTGGATAAATATCAGGCCATCACGGATCTTTGATAATGAATGGTAATGACGTTAATGGAGCAACTTCACTGGTAAGGCTGTCTCTAGATATCACAACTTAAAATAACAACAATGAAAAAGGAAAAGACATAATAAAAGAGAAGAATCTCGTATCATTCTAAATTTCAGGCCTCGAGGCTGTATTCATTCGAAATTTTTGAAGGAAACTAAAAGAGAAAGATAAATACAGCAAAAAAATAAGTAAGGATAGTAAAATAAGAGCAAGGTATAAAGGAAGAGTAAAAAGAGAAGATAACGTCAATGGTAGTACGAGGAAGAACATCAACCGCGTCCTTCGACGGTCGCCACAGTTTACTGACCCTAGGTATTGTTCCAAAGAATAAAAATCGATTAAAAGGAAAAAGAACAAAAATCCAACCTGTCCACCAAAATCCGGGGTGGGTGACAGTCCTTTCAAAATACCGGTTGGTGCGAAATCGACTGGTTTCAGAATATTGAAAAAGGCATTAAAGATAATGAAGAATGCTTTCCGAGAAAGCCTCGAAAGGAATTGATACCAATTTCGCCTGTAACAAGATGAATTCCACTTTATCTCTTTCTTACCACTTCCTACTTGTTATATTTTTTTTAATTCACTCTTTTTCTCCACATAACTTTTAAGCAATTCTTTATATTCTATGTATATATTTATGTGGATTTATATTTCATGCTTTTCATACAGTATTCCATAAAAGTGCCATTAACAGGATTCATTTTTTTTTCTGTGTTTTACCCTTTTTTTAAGCTCACTTTACGCTGTGAACCTTGTCATTAATCTAATGAATTCCTTATCAATAAAAACACTTCATTGAGCTTAGCATGTAATTTTTTTCTTGTTGAAATAATCGTATGGCAGAGTCGATGATATATTGTGGTGTTGAAAAGATCGATCAATAAACTATATATATTGCCAACGGCCATTTCTCACCGATTGACAGCAGCATGTCGATGATCGATTAGAGTCGAAAAGAATCTTGTTCTACCATTTTATTTGAGAGAGGAACAAATAAGTTAATTTACAATTCACGAACATAATAATTTCTATACAATTTTCTCATGAAACGAGTACGCGCTTCTTTCTAGTTGAGTCGCAATAAAAAGAAAGTAAAGACGTCAAAATATGAAGTGAGCCAACAACTTTTACTGGTCAGTCTCATCATTCCATATGACACATCATTAAATTTTTTAGAACAAAAAAAAAATAGATTTCCAATCTGAGAAAGAGTAAATCGGAAATTCCGCATGTGTGGGTCGCTTGAATCTAAATTCTAAGGTCTAAGACTCTAAACATTGCAGATAAGGCGAGACAGGAGGGTAAAGAGGAATTTCGGTGCATTGTTTTTAATTTTTATAGCAAGAAGAAGAAACCGAGACTGAGAGAGGGATATAGTCTCGGATATAGTACGGCAATAAGTTTCCATCGGGTAGCAGTTGCAGAAACGAGGGTTCGCTCTACGGCTTGACCCCAGACTCATTTGGTTTGCAAAGTACCCTTAACTCCGACGACTACGACAGTCGTTCGCGAATTCATGCACAAAATATCGCCATACTAGAAAACGATAGACCCCGTCGATGTGAGAGCTCGAAACTTTTTTGACCCTGATGAACTCCTGTGAAATAAACGAGAATTCCTTGCATAAATGTGCTCATAAAGTCGACAACCCTTCTCACAATAAAAATTAGTGTCATCAAAGTTCATTTTTGATAGCGAAACTGGATGAAACTGAAGTTTTCAACGTTCACGTCAACGAAAAGTTATTTTTTTGTAAAAGGTACAAGACCTAAAATCTGATTGCGCTAAATGGTTCCATTTGATGTTAAAAGACACAAAAAAATTTCAACCCTCTACCATACTAGGATCACCCTCAAATCATCCCATAAGTACATAAACTATAGCTGTCAAGTTGTATCAACTTTTGTGCTCATTCAATGAACACTTTGCTTCCTGTAAGCAAATATGATTTGCTTCCTCATAGAGTAAGCATTAAGTATTTAATACTTCTTAATACTTATTAATATTTCTTAAGTTTATTTTCTTTACATAAGCATTAAATTTTGATTATTTGAGAAGTTATATTAGAAAAACTCTTTTTCTAAAATTACGATAAAGCATAACTTATAAAGCATAAATTATAGTTGAAAAATTAAATTTTTAAAAAATATTTTTTTATAACTTTCTTATTTTTCAATGAAATGCATTAATGATATAGGTCAATCGATTCATCTCGACACAATGAATATTTATTTTCCTTACGTCAGGTCAAAATTTTGATTATTTGAAAAGTTATAGTCGAAAAATTAATTTTTTAGAATACAATTAACGATACATCCTTATTTTTTAATGAAATGCATTAATCATATAGATCAATCGATTCGTCTCGATGAAAGGAATCTTCATTTTCCTTACATCAACTTTAAATTTTGAATATTTGAGAAGTTATAGTAAAAAAATGAATTTTACGAAAATTATAAAAGTACAAGAAACTTGTAAAATTAAATATTTTGGTAAACCATTGTAAAAAAATTCAACTTGGTAAATAGTGGAATAAATATGCCAAATTTCATCAATTTATCTATACGCGTTCTAAAAAT
>CAJFCP010025567.1:57864-70874 GCA_904066005.1 Synergus itoensis
ATGTTCTCTTCCGTTTTCCAAAGTTTCAGGGCAAAATATTTATTTTTGTGTCTGAAAAGTTGGATTATTTGAAAATCAATAAAATCGAAAAAAATTGCTCAAATAGTAAGTATCACATGCCCTTAACAATAAAATATTTATATTTTCCGTAAACATTAAAACAGTAAGATTGGTGTAACGTAGAAAAATTCATTGGTGTAACACACCTTCATCAAATACTAGCTGCGCATGTGCAGAAGTCAGCTGATTCGATAAAGTTCGATTGCAATATCGATTTTCCACAGCTGGAAAAGACTGTAATTTTATTAAACTTTTGAAGATAGTTTTATAAAATGTAAAATTTTAATTATATTACCTAACTTACGTTAAAAAAAATGGTCTAATATAAATTTAACATTTATCATTATCTTATGCTTATATCATATGTGATATACACGTGATAAACTTGGTTCTGTACTTTTTAAATCTGGTGCTCTTTTGCATCAAATCTCTATAACCTCAAATCCACTTCACATATTTCAAATAAAAATTAAATTATCACTTCTTATTTTCAGAAGTGACCCTTTAATATTTCAAATTTTTACATCTGATACAATCAATAAAAATTATTTATTACTCAATTCATAATAAAAATACGATTGCTACTTTAAGGAGGTACCATTGATACTACCGAGATCAAACGACTGTGTAGTCGTAATACCTACACTCGTATGACTTACTGAGTTTAAATCTGGAAACATTGCGGGCGCGATCGACGTAGATCTGTACATGTATTACAAGTTGATTGGTTGATTCAAACGCCGCGCGAACGGTCTACTATTGCGTGAGATTGCGATGTTGCCAGATTGCGATAGTCAACGGTCATAAGCGCAAATTTCGTGATTAATTATTTTTTTTTCATGTATATGCAGGAACCAAATGTTTAATATTCTTTTTGCAGTACAATTTTGAAATACTTGTTTTTCGTTTAAAAAATTATCAATAACATTTTAATGGTGGTTACATAAATATCACTCAGTAAAGAGCTCAAAAACGCCATCTTTCATAAGAAACAATGTTAAATATCACGAAATGAAAAACGTTAATAACTTATTAATAAAGTACCCTAGGCTTCTGAGATTTTAACTGAGTACTTTTGGTGATCATATTTAGATATCGTAAAAGTTTGATTGAAATGGTAATGAAAATTCTTCTATAGCGATGGTACCTCCTTAACCGCTCAAGTTTGCCCACAATTTTACAATCACCCATATATAGGAAACTATCAGGAACTGTACAAAAACCTGTATGGAACCTTTAAAGAAATGTTCTGATGGGTAACTGTACTTAACGACCTAAATATAAACTAAAAGACGTTTAATTTCCATCCTGAAAGTTGTCTCTAAGAGCTAAATGATTTGAAAATTGGAATACAGAGAAAATGAAATATGTTCTCGGAGTCACGACAGCGGCTTAAAATTGCGTGGGTTCACGAAATACCTGAGATGGAAAGGTCTCTGGGAGTAATAAGCAGCTGCTGCTGCTTCCGGTGGTTAAAAAAGCACAAGCACGTTGTGAAAGCATTGTTATGTCACTAAATATTGAACGGAGATATTTACTACCTGCCTTGTCTTCGAAAGTACTCCCTAGGAGGACCGTGTACACTTTGACGGGGAAATTTGTCAGAATATGAAGGTCAGAGTACCGCGCATGTAGTTTGGTGATTATAAATAACGTTGTAAATAACACGAGTCAATGGAGTTCAACTTAATTGGTCATTATGCAATGGTGAATTATAATAATTTACGTTCCAAAGAGAAGCACTATAAATGTACGGAACTTTCTTCTAATTCAATGAAAATGATTGAAAATGATTAAAAATGATTAAAAAATCTTTCAACACAGATAAAAATCTTTTCCAGTTGTCAGAATATGCCGTTCAACATAATTCAATCCGGGTTTTTTCATTTATTCTTTTGAGCCCTGCAAATGAGGATACAATGAAGATATAATGCTTCCGGCCTATCAGAAAAAAGCGAGAATTCATTTCGGCTCTGGCGATAAAACAGTTAGGTTGTTACATTATCTTGAGCAAGGTGCGTGGCCTTTTTGCCGCAACCACGAGACCAGATCCGTTGAAATGCGGTGGTGTTAGAGTATACGGTGCGCATATAATAGTTAGCCGAGTCGATGAACCTTCTCGCAGAGCTGGCGATAGAACATCTCGAAGAGGAGGAATAAAAGCAGCCTTGATGTCGTAGAACGGCTTGAGAGGTCGTCGCCTGGTATGTTTAGTAGCTCGGAAGCTAATGGGTGCTTTAAAGGACGAGACAACCATGTTCCCCGATCAGGACAGACCTGCCTCGTGTCGATTTCCTGGAGCAAAGGTTGCCAAGAAAATAGCCTAAGGGCCTCACCAATCACGATTTCAGGTCGTTAATCCTCCTCGAGGATGTTTCTTCACAATTTTTAGAGGAAAAAACACCTTTTTGCGATATAGTCATGAGGAACTGAAAAACTCTGGAGAGGACATGCAAGAAAACAGAAATATGCGATAACAGAATTTTTTTCAGGTTTCGAATAGACCCTCTGATGGACTTTTCTTCAAATAAAGTGAAACTTTACTCTTTTCAAGAGCATTACTGTATTTTCAAGCGTGAAACAAGTTCCAAAATTAGTGAATGGCCTTAATCTTTTTCTTCTTAGCTTCGCTTCCTATTTTTTCTGGTCTTGTATTTTTTCGTAACGGATAGAATAATCATAAACCTGAATGTTTCGGCAGTCGACATTGATGGTTTTCAAGAACAAAGGAGTGGTCTTATCTGAGAGAATCAGCCCTGAGTCGGAGCGGTCTGACTCCTGGTGCGTAAAATTGCATCCCTTTCAGCCTCGCGTATCCGAAGAAATTGTCGGCTCGTTCTCGTACCGAACGGCGGGACAACTTCTCAGAACACGATTTAAAAATCGCGCCAGCTAAGCAGGACCAACTTTCTTCTTCATCAAAAATAATTACCGAAACATCTCAAGACACAGTCCGATTAAAATATTTTCCAGTAAAATTTGATGAAAATTATGACATATTCAGGGTGTTTAGCGAATCGGGAATCTTATTTGACCGGGAAAAACAGGGAAAAACTCGGAAATTTCATTTAGGACCAAGAATTTTTTGTATTTTATTGAAAAATTGACGTTTTTCTCTTTATCTTCTTTTTACTCTGTTAGCAAACCAACACGCGATTTTTTTTTACTTCTTATAACTTAAAATCATTCAAAAGTTAATCTCTCTCTTAATCTGAACTAGCCGAATTTCGCTGATTCAAATTTAGAGAGTAGGTTTCGAACAACATTGTATTCGAGATTTTAAGGGCATGTGAAACTTTTGAAAATTATGGTTTTCCAAAACCCAACTTTTCGTCTACAAAAATAAATATTTTGCCCTGAAACTTTAGAAAATGATAGAGAACATCAAAACGGACCGATATTGACTCATTTTATTATGTATAATGAAAAAAAGTTTCGAATTGCTAAAATTCGTAATGCATTTGTCACTTTGAGGTTAGGTCTTCTATGCAATTATGGTTTTCCAAAACCCAACTTTTCGGCCACAAAAATAAATATTTTGCCCTGAAACTTTGAAAAATGATAGAGAACATTAAAACGAACCGTTATTGACTCTTTTTATCTCGCAAAATTAAAAAAAAGTTTCGTCTTTCTAAATTCGATTGACCCGTCGAAAAAGTATCACATGCCCTTAAAGAAATTTCGTTACATCACCTTTTTAGAGCGGAATTTTAAAAGGATATTTTAGGATTTTTAAAAGATTTCGCAGCATTTTAAGGAACTCTAGGGCATTTTAAGGGATTTTAAATGTTTTCATGAAACTTCGAGGAATTTTAAGAAAACTCAAGAGATTTTTTTATGACTTTTAAAAGGTTTTGGGGAATTTCATGAGATTTCTAATAATTTTAAGAAATTTTATCAGATTATTCTGATTTTTAAAAGATTTTATGCAATTTTCAAGGATTTCATGAATTTTAATGATATTTCTATTACTTTTAATGTATTTTAAAGGATAAAAAGGTATTTTAATTGTTATCATAAAATTTTAAAGAATTTCAAGAAGTTTCTGGGAATTTTAAGAGATTTTCTCAAACTTTATGAGATTTCGAAGGTTTTTCGTGAAATTTTAAGAGATTTAGAAAGGTTTCTGGGATCTTAAGGGATTTTAATTTTTATCGTGGAATTTAGAGGAATTTCAAAATTTTATTTTTTCTAAGAATTTTAAGGGATTTTAAATATTATCATGGAATTTCCAAGAATTTTAGTAGAAATAAGAGATTTTAATGACTTTTAAAAGACTTTATTGGCATTTTTAAAGATTTTATGAGATTTCTAATAATTTGAAGGGATTTCAAGAAAGTTTTCTGATTTTTAAAAGATTTTATGGAATTTTTAAGAATTTTATGGAATCTGACGAGATTTCTAATACTTTTAATGGATTTCAAAGGAATTAAATGAAGTTTAAATGTTATCGTAGAATTTTAAAGAATTTGAAGAAGTTTCTGGGTATTTTAAGAGGTTTTCACGAATTTGAACAGATTTCAAGAGATTTTTATGACTTTTAAAATATTTTATGGGATTGAAAAGATTTTAAAATTTGTCAGGATATTTTATTGAGGGATTTAAAAAAATTGTTACGGTTTTTAAAATATTTTGTAGAATTTACAAGGATTTTGAAGGTTTTCGTAAAATTTTAAGGACGAGAGCAAGATTTTTCTTCAAGACCGGAAGAAAACCGGGAAAAACCCGGGAATTTCAAATTTCCTGATCATTGGACACCCTGCATATTCCCTGTACACTCGTAAATTTATTACAGATGCATTTCCGCAAGGCAATGGTTCGTTACTTCCGTTATTGAACCATCCTACATCTGACAATTACTTGTATAGTCAAACTTTTAAACTCGAAACTTTATTCTATATCTGCTTAACGTAAATATTCTATAAATATTTAATATTTTAGACAAATATAACTATTTGTTCTAGTCCGTAAAGTAATTTTTTACCGCTAACTATATTTCTTCCTTTAGAATATCTTTACTTTCAGTAAATAATAAAGAGAAACAAATATGGCTGCAAACATGTATCCGTGAGTTTGTTAAGCTAGTTAAAAATTTCTTTACACTCAGGTTAATGATGATCCCATTTAGTGATGATCCTCTAATAAAAAAATCATTTTGTTTATTAGTCCATTTAAGCTTTTATGAGTCTCATTGCAACCTCCATTGATTTTTGAGGTTGCAACGCTTTCATATCGACTCCATTCAACTTAACCGAAGTATACCTTCTTCGTCAACTCTTCCATAAAATTGACGTATAAAACAGGTTCTTCGCATAAAATTTACAAAGTACAATTTAATGTAAAGAACCATGTACTAAATTCAAGTGAAGAAGGATTAAAACACAAAGACATCCGTATATAAATCGGTCTAGTTACTCTTATTTTTACAATTCAAAAATCCGTTCGTGAGCATTTCTTGAAACGAAATTATATTATTCTACATGAATAAATTTCACAAGTCGTAAAACTCTTTAGAAAGTATAGAAATACAAAGAAAATTTCTTTATTTATATCAAGTACAGTTAAAGAAATGATATCTTTGTCCTAAGAAAAACTTTTCCAGAGTATTTTTATTTATTTTTTTATTTATTTTTTTTTTAACGAAAATTAACGTAAGATATATTTTGTACCAAGATTGGTGCTTTTCGTGTCGGTGATAAAACGAAAAAATTTTGGAAATCGCAAGTACCGTTGGTTTGCGATAAATAATGGGACTGTGCGATATTGTATCGCTAATGAAATCAATTCCCTCGTTTCGTATCAGCGTGTGAGCTGAAACGTTCACTAACCTCGGCCGTAGTTCGATCTTCGTTGGGAATTAATGAACTCGCGCTTGGGTCGTGGTATTCACCATGGCGTCGCTTCGGTTTGCATTTCCGCGGAGAAATCCGAGGCAGCAGGCCACGACGAATCAAGATTTCGCGTTCCGAGGCATAGAAACGACCGTAGATGTTTATTCGTAAAGTGCAACTCCATTGCTAATAAATATTTCCTCTTTTTATTTTTCTCTACAAATATCCCTATTAAATATCAAATTTTCGTTGGGTTAAAGTTTCAGACGCCTAGTCTGACGAATTTATTTTATGTTTTTACATTTACTGGATTAAGAATATCAAATTTAACTTATTTTTATAATTTACTAACAGAAATTTACCTGACGTTGCTCGGGATTTTAAGAGATTTCAAGGGATTTTAAAAATATTTTAAGGGATTTCGTATACAGACTTTACAGGATTTTAGAAAAATTCGTGGGATTTTAAAAAGAGTTATGAAGAATTTGAGGAATTTTAAGGGATAAAAAGACTATGAGGGATTTAAAAGGAGATTTTAGTCTTTTATGGAGACTTTTATCGAGACTTTTTATAGGGAATTTAATTGAATTTCAAAAGAATTCAAAAGATTTTCAACAAATTTCAAGGCATTTAAAGTGATTTTAATAAAGTAAAAGGAATTCCGAAATATTTTAAACCATTTCAGGATATTTTCAATTATTTTAAGAATTGAAAAAGAATTAAAAAGATTTCAAGGGATTTACAAAAATTTTCTAGCTATTTAAAATGTTTTTAAAAAGGTAACAAAAATAAGATTAAAAATTTAAAAGAAAATTTAATTTTTTTAAATCCTAAAAATCTCTTAAAATCTTTTAAAATACCTTAAAATTCTATAAAACGTCTTATAATTCCAGGACATCTTTTAAAAATCATTCAAATGTCTTGAAATCTTGTGAAATTTCTGAAAAACCCTTTCGCTAACTATTTTCAGTTAAAGGAATTTGGGGAGATTTCAAGATCTTTCAAGAAATTTTAATGAATTCCAAGGGATTTTGAAATATTTGAAACAATTTCAAGATATTTTAAATGAGTGAAAGGATTTAGTAAGGATTCTAAAGGATTATAGTATTTTTAAGGATTTAAAATGAATTAAAATGATTTCAAGGGTTTTAATAAAATTTTCCAGTTATTTAAAATGCTTTTCAAAAGGTTACAAAAATAAGATTAAAAATTTAAAAGAAATTTTAATTTTAAAAATTTGAGAACTTTAAAAATTTTCAAATTCAAAAATTTGTTTTAAAGATCTCTTAAAATTTCAGGAAACCTTTTAAAAATCTTAAAAATCCCGAGCAACACCAGATAAATTTCTACTAATAAAATGTGAATAAAGTTTCGAACGTTCATTGAACGATTCAAAAAAATTTTAAATTTTTTAAAATTTCTTTCTTTAATATTACTTTAGGGATCTCAAAAACACCTTTCTATGGAGAAAAATCTTACACTTTTTACTTCTAAGGGTGAGAAACAACCCTTAACGTACTTTAACGCATGTGAAATTTTAAAATCGTTATAATTAACATTTATTCAGAGAAAAAATTGTTCAAGCCTTGAAAAGTCGTAATCCGAAGAAATCCTACAATTAAATCAACACTTTCGACCACCTCAAAAACCACCTTGAGAAAAATAACAAAAATCGAGAAAACGACCCTATAATTAATAATTATATAAACATTTCTCGACGTGCAAAATTATCTTTAAAAAGTAAAATAACGTTAAATTCAACGTTAAAGTATGTAAAGCGAGGTAAAGGGTTGTTTCTCACCCTTAAAATTAGAAAGTGTGGGATTTTCCTCCATAGAACGTGTTTTTGAGGTTCCTGAAGTAATATTAGCGAAAGGAATTTTTAAAAATTAAAAATTTTTTTGGATCGTTCAATGAACGTTCGAAATTTTATTCACATCTAATAAATAGCTGGAAATTTTTGGTTTTGGAAACTATGGAAAATTTTTATTGTTGATATTTTTATTCCAATAAATCTAAAAAAATTGTCAGACACTAGACGTCTGAAACTTCAACCAAATAAAATTTTCAATGTTTTTCAAATTTTAAATTTTATAAATTAAAAATTATTTATTTATTTTATAATAATATAATTTTAATATTTATGCATCTAGAAAACTCACAATAAAATTGTACTTTTTAAACGCCTTAAAGTTACTAAAAAACACAAAAAAAACTCTTGAAATATCTTTAAATTGTGAAATTTTAAAGGATTTCATGGAATTTGATGAGATTTCTAATAATTTTAACGGGTTTTAAATGATATAGAGGAATTTTAAATGTTATTGTAGAATTTCAAGAAGTTTCTGGTAATTTTAAGAGATTTTAAAGTCAGATTTTCGAGATTCTCGAGACAGTTTTTTACACCACTTTTTTTTAGAGAAGATAGCTGAAATTGTTCAATCATATTGATCAATGACATTAATCTTGTACTCATTGGTGTTGACCCGATTAACTTCCTGCAGCGACAAGTCAAATGCAGAAGAGAGACGAGAGAAGTTAAATCCTGGCGTTAAATTGCAAAGGCAACAATAACCGAGCCTTGAGTCGTATAGTTAAACGAATCGTTAATCGAAGCCTTAATTGACTCTTAATAGCGCTTTAGTGTTCGATTAGTCAACGTTATTGGTCCCTGCTCGGATCACATACGCGCTTGCCTTGTTTTCAATCTTTTTTCTCTTTTACTCTTTTTCTTTCTATATTTTTTTACTCCCCTTTATTTCCATCTCATTCTTTGATTAATTGAAATCGACGCCGTACGTTTGCATTGGTCTTCACCTTTGCCTCATTCCTTCCGCGTTGCCATATACGTATGCCTTCGGCGCCGGTAAACGGGATTGAAAAACGAAATGCCGCTTCATTTATAACGAGATTATGAAATTTACGCTATATATTTCAGACATCAGATGAACTAACGATATCGTTTATTAAATTAATAAGCCATCAATTCAGAGGAAGCTATCAACGAGGTCGGAGGCTAATTAACCATTTGAATTTTTCGTATTCTCTCTAAAGGGTGAACGCACCGAGTCAATGAGAGAGCAATAAATAAGTTTTAAATGCATCCCCATTTTGTTGAAATATTCCAATTGTTGCTTCGTGATGAAAGGTTTATTTTTTACAATGCATGAGTCAATATAACGCGATTTCAATCTCTAGGTAGATAAAAAAGATAGAATATTCCAGTCGTCCGAAGAGATGCATTTCAAAGAAATCGTGACTAACCGCTTTGCGAATGATAACCAACTTACTTTAGGTCTGAGAAATTTCATCATAACAAGGCGTTGCTCTCTCAGATCACTATATGATCTTTATTTACTTATTGCATCTTGCAATTAACACATATTGCGGTTTAATAAAGTCAACCCACACTCTTTACACCTCACAACCCACACATACCTTTTTTTTAAATTTAAATAAAGGCCTTTTTTTATTTTTTTAAGAAATAAAGTAACGTTTGACCTTTTGAGAGGCTGAAGCTCTCTAAATAGCTTGTTTTATGTCGCTTTTATTTTAAGCAATACTTTGTTAATTTTTAATTAATTATTTGTTAATTATTTAATTTTTTTTGCTACATCTGAATTTAAAATCTTTTCATTTGTATATTTATTAAGCATTTCTCAAGAACCATTCTCGAAATGTAGGGACGACTAAAAAATAACGAAAATCGCCTTCAATATTCCCGATACTCGACAAAAATTTGAATATTTTGGTTTTGACATAATTAGAAACTTTTTAACCAGAAGCATCTTTTTAACTATACTAGCAAATATGATCCGCGCGCGATTAATTTCTCGTTTATGAACACCTTTTGCTAGTATAGAAAATAATTGAAAAATTTATAATTTTTTAAATATAGAAACTTGTAATCCCTTGACTAATTTCAGAAATCTCCATAAGTTTCGTAAAATTCTTTAAAATCCCTTTAATATCCTTCAAAATCCTTAAAATTAATTAATATCCTATAAAATCTCATAAGATCCCTTAAAATTATTTAAAACCTCTGAAATGTCATGAAATCTATTAAAATTCCTGACAATCCAATGGAATTTCGTAAAATCCCTTGAAAGTCCTTAAAAAATAACTTAACATCTCATAAAATATCGTAAAATATCTTACAAGTATTTAAAATTCCATGAAATTCCGTAAAATCCCTCGAATTCCTTAAAAGTCTTTTAAATTACTTAATATCCTGTAAAATATCTTAAAATCCCTTTAACATCCTTTAAGATCTGGTTAAAGTCCTTTAAATTTCGTAAAATTACTTGATTTTCTTTAAAATTCCACAACCTATCGTTATATCCCTTAAAATTACTTTAAATTACTCAAAATACTATGAAATCTCATTAAAACTCTTAAAATTCCTGAAAATCAACTGAAATTTCGTAAAATCCCTCATCGAGTCCCTTCAAAATCTTTTAAATTACTTAATATCCCATAAAATATCGTAAAATCCCTTAAAATTATTTTAAATGACATGAAATGTCATGAAATCCATTAAAATTCAGTATCTGATGAAATTCCTTTCAATTTTATAAATTCACTTCATATTCCTTGATATTCCCTAAAATTCCACAATCTATTGTTATATCCCTTGAAATTACTTAAAATTCTATAAAATCTTATGAAATTCCTTTAAGTTTCGTAAAATCACTTGAGATTCCTTAAAATTACTCAAAAACCCATGAAGTCTCATTAAATCTCTTAAAATTATTCAAAATTTCATGAAATCTCGTTAAATACTTAAAAATACTTGAAAATTCAATGAATTTCAACAAGTTGTTAGAATCGGAACCGATTCTTAAGGGGGGGGGGGGGGGCGTTTTAATCGTAAAGATTAGAAGCGAAATTAAAAGAGAGCGCGGCAAACGCTGGACGGAATTCTCCGTGGTGATGTGGAGAATGAATCCGGGGAACCCACCAAGGGGATCCAAAGAACATCCCTATCCGGGCTCTCCTGAGTCCCGAAAAGTTCCGTTACCGTCGGGAGGCTCTCCGTCGGAGCCTGGCTTAATGCGGGAATCACGAAGGTCTGTGAACTGACCTTGGGCGGCACGAGGGGGGAGAATTGCGGAGGGAATTCGGGAATACGTTCCCTAGAAATCCCGACTGTATAGAAAGAAGGACTCTCCGGGTCCTGCCCTGTGCTGGAATGCGCGAGCGAAGAATCAGGGTTCAAGGTTTCTTGAGACGCGAGAAACTTACGCCTTTGACTTTCGCGACGCCTTCGGTTCAGGCGTTTCTGGGGTTTTCCGCGACGTTTGCGGGGTTTAGGGACGACCGCGTTCATCAACCCGAACTCGACTACGCGAAGTCGAAACACCGATCCAGATTCGCGAAACCGGAAACCGTCAGGGACGCGACGCGAACGATCGAAGGTCGCTGACGAGTCAGCACCCTTCGACCTACCGAAAACTGTGATCGGCGGTCACTCCTCCGGGGAGGGATAACCGGTCGGCACAATTAAAAAGAAAAAAAAATAAATAAAATAAAAATGATGATCAAAGAAACGAACGGAACTAAAAATAAAAATAAACACGCGCACTGGCACACAAAACCGCGAGAAAAGAATCACTTTCCGCAGGTCGGTGAGGTAGCTGGAGAACAACCGAAGAACAGCTGGAGAACAACACAAAATCTTGAAGAGAATCCCAGCAGCGATGATGACAGGTTCGAAGGAACTTCGATGAATCGCTGAAAAGGAAAAAGAACCGGAGAAAAAGAAAAGGAACACTTTAATTTTTACTTTGTAGGCAAACTGATTTTATTCGATTTCGATGTGTAATAGGAAACACATAAGACGCGGCGAAAAACACGAGTACAAATCCGTAGGGTACGAGAGCGTGACCCTCATCGATTGCTCGCTAATATGCAACTGAAATCGTCGACGGCGATTCCCGTCGATCTTCCAGAAAAAGTCCGTGCCCCTTTTTGGTAAACGGTGGGGAGGACTCGCCGTTGGAAAAACGCTATAGAATCGTCAAGGCTACGATGCTCGAACAATTCTCGGAATAATATTACCTCTTAAATTAAATTACATTTACTGAAATACTGAAAATGATTCCTCTCTAAAATTAAATTAACGATATTTTAGATTCCGAGAATTGTTTACAAGATTATTTCGTTTCCAATACTGAGAATTAAATATATTCTCAATTTAGACTATATTACTCATTTCGACTGGAATCCAAACCGTTGAATCTAAATAAAAAGAGCAAGAACGATGGTCGTATTAAATTGGTATATAACAAAGTCTCTTAAAATTTCTGAAAATAAAAGTCCTTAAAATTTCTTATTATCATAAAATACCTTAAAATCCCTTAAAATTACTTAGAATCCCCAAAAATATTATCAAATCCCACAAAGTTAATTAAAATCACATGAAATCTCACGAAATCTCCCGAAATTCCTAAAAATCCAATGAAATCTCCTAAATCCCTCGAAATCTCAAAAGTCGTTAAAATAACTTAATATCCTATGAAATATCGTAAAATCTCTGAAAATTACTTAAAATTTCTGTGAAATCAATTAATATTTTTAAAATTTCAATAAAATTCGAAAAACCCTTTCAAATTTCTTAACATTATTCAAGGTTCCATGAAACCTCATTAAATCTATTAAAATACCTTAAAATCCAGTGAAATTTTATAAAATTCCTAAAAACCTCTTAAAAGTTTCTCAAATTACTTAAAATTCCACAAAATATATAGTCACATCCCTTAAAATTACTTTATAATTCCATAAAATCTCATAATTCTGATGGTAACTGATCTGTAAATATACAAATACATATACATATAATATATTAAAAATACGAGTTTTAAAACATTAAAAACTGATATAAAAAAACACATGAAAAGTTTACTATAAATCATCTTTTTAATTTCTCGAATAATATTTACTAACCTTAGGTATATATCTTGAAATATTTTTTTGCTTCACTAATAATTTGTTTTTCACATCAAAATAATTATTTTTATTACTTTAAATTATTTTCTATCTTTATATAACCTTTTTATTAGTAATCGTTTTGACAACGAAAATAATCTGAAGATAGTTTTCAAATTTGGTATATTCACA